>VXBO01012827.1:158142-203529 GCA_013400135.1 Rhinoptilus africanus
TTCTTTTCTTTTCAATCGCAGACATATCGGGTGTCTCTGGAAGGGTGTGAGGCGAGCAGGCAGGCTGAGCCGCGGGGGAGTGCCAACCCCCTCCCCTTCGGCTGTGGCCGCGCTGCTGGTCTCAAACAGGGACAGGGAGATTAAACACTCCCCGTGTCTTACCGTGAGCGAAGGCAGAAAGACAGCGATTTCGGAGCCGTGACACACGTCAGACTTTTTTTAACATCAAAGGTGTGTTGTAGGTAACGGTCCAAGTCTGTCCGTGCGCTGGGGTGTAGATTTAATGCTCTCGCGAGTGTTCGTGACGAGGCGTTTTCTTGCAGAAGTGCACAGAGGACAGCATGTCATGGAAAAGATGCTCTGCCCTGAACGCTGCTTGCCTGTGACTTTTCCTTTTTTTATTTTTCTAGAAGGGGTAAATCATGGCCATCACGTGCTACCCAGAAAACCCCACAACAATCTATTTCCTGTCTTTAACGGAAAAAAAAAAAAAGAAAAAAAAAAAAAGAAACAAACGAAAGGCTTCTTCAAGATTTTACTTCTTATTTGTGTGAAAGTTGCCCAAATTTCTAAGTATGTTGCAGCAAAATCTTACTGGACGAGTTGGGGGGAGGGGGGAGGTTTTTTCCTTTGTATGAGAGCAAAGTGCTGTTGCTTTCACACTGTTATTTCAAACTGAAACAGTAAGTGGTTTTCATACCACTGTGTATGTAGATATATTGACTTTGTATTAAAGGAAGATTGTCTGAAGGGGCCTGGCTGCAAACCTCTTTGTTGGTGGAAGTGGGCAGTGACCGAAGCACTTTGTCCGTGTAACACAGCGACTGCACAACCCTTTTGCTGGGGCCCAGGGCCGGGTGGCAGGTTGTTCGCCCTCTGCTCTGCTTATGTTCCTTCTAAAAATAGGGAACCCTTGACAAGCCAAACCTGTGGTTGCAAAGAAACGAGCTCATTCGGAGAGCTTCTGGCCAAATACCTGCAGGGACGCAGGCATAACCTTGCCGCTGGTTTAGCTACAGCCGGGTGGGCTTGGGCACGAGCAGAGCCAGGAGCCGGCCCGATTGAGACACCGCGGGCGCGTGGGTTGTGGCGACCTTGAGGCTTAAAACCTTCAGTGAGCTCCGTTTGTGATGAGAAGCTGTGGCTGCCCCATCCCTGGAGGGGTTCAAGGCCAGGCTGGATGGGGCTTGGAGCAGCCTGGGCTGGTGGGAGGTGTCCCTGCCCAGGGCAGGGGGGGCACTGGGTGATCTTTAAGGTCCCTTCAACCCAAACCACTCTGTGATGCTCTGAGTCTCTGCTCTGCTGCTGGAGAGGGCTGTGCGCCAGCGGGCGATGGCCGTGAGGTTACAGCGAGGGGCTGGGGGGGTCAGCACTCCCTAAGGCAAGGCGGGTGCTCACCCTGGGGGTCCCTGGTGGTGTTGGGCAGGGCCGGGGTCAGCTCTGAATCCTGCCGGGGCTGCTCCTGGCTGAATCCGCTGCTGTGGGTACTGCTCCTCGGAGCAAACAGGGAACTAAGCCCTGGACACTCTCTCCATAAGGAAGCCTGGGCTGTAGGCTGGACTGGAGGGATGCCAGGTAGGCATCCTGTGCCTACCTGGGCTCCTGCCTTGAACCCTTCCAGGGATGGGGCAGCCACAGCTTCTCTGGGCAACCTGGGACAGGGGCTCACCCCCCTCACAGCCAAGGATTTCTTCCTCAGGTCTCATCTCAATCTCCCCTCATTCAGTGTAAAACTGTTTCCCCTCGTCCTGTCACTCCTGATCAAGAGCAGGTGGATCTCCAGGCATTTCTGACATCATTTAGATGCAAATCCTGCACCGACTCTTTTCACAGTTTAATAAATGTCTCTAAGCCCTCCCTCTCTCCTCTCCCTTTAATGCAACTCTCTATTTATGCTACGTCCAAAGGTCAGTCCTGAATTACTCTTTCTCTGCTCAAGCGCAGCTGCTGGAAGGCCACCAAGTCCCGACCGCCCCTCACAGGGCCACTTGCAGACCCCAGACCACGTCCTGGCCCATCCCAACCCCCCCCACCCGCTCCAGCCCGGCCACCTCAGCCCCAGGCAGCCCAGCCCATGCATGTCCCTCCCTCCATCTGCTGGGGGACGTCCCGCTGGGGCCACGAGGGACACCCAGACCCCCACGGCCAACCTGGTGCTGCCACATGAAGCTGCAGATCCCAGTCAGCTCAGAGCAGTGGGGGGAAGAGAGCCCTTCTCCGGGGCTTGGAGGGAGCCGGCTCGTCCCAGTTCTCATTTACACCCCACTGGGCAAAACCAGCTCGCGCATCAGTCTTAATTTGCAGCGGCCTGGACGCCAAATCACCAAGGGATGGATTTGTAAAGCCCTTACGCCTCTGCACAAACCTAAACCAAGAGCCCCCTCAGTCCCCTGCAGCAGAACAAAGCCTTTAAAGTAGATGTAACTCTGATTTACATTCCAGAGGAAAAGGAAAAGCCTTTCTTGGTTTATAGAATTACCCAAGTGGCAAACCAGTTCCCAGGCCAGGAGAAATACTTCATGTTGCAATATGCTTTAATTATACCAAGAGAAGCAGTAACAGAATGAGAAATCAATTCCTTCTCCTAAATAAGATGGTTGCAAATTCCAAGTCAGTAACTGAACAGATGTAGAACTGAAATGGAAAAAGTAAATACCCTCGTAGGCACTGAGAAAATTGTCTTACTACCTCAACAAGTTCATCCACTGGGAAAGGGAAACATGGAGGCTGCTCCCAAATTTCCTAAGAAGGAGACCACAGCAAGTCCCTCCGCTTTTCCTGCAGTGCCACAACAGGCACCTGGACACACACAGCACCGCCCCATCTCTGCGCCCACGGCTGCACAGAAACACCCCTTCCCCTTTCCAGAGCAAATCCCACATGGGAGCGCGACAGCAGCCGCAGTCCAAGAACCGCCACAGCTTCCCCTCCTCGTGTCTGAGCTTCTGTCTCCTCTGCAGGGTCCGAAGGAGAAGCCCACCCCTGGCTACCACCTCCTCGCCGCTGACCGCTCGCATCCCTCCCGCTCTCGGCGCCACCCTCAGCTGGGCCAACTCCGACTCCCAGCACAACGGGGGCCATCCCAGAGCCGGGGGGCAGCTCTTGCTCCTCCCATAAAGCAAAACACCCTTTCAGTCTGGAGAGGAGCCTTCGCCACCAGTGAAACCCTACTGACAGTGCCATGCCAAAAGCATCACCCCCACACCTTGGATTCCAAGGATGGTCCTCAGACCCTGGCTGGCCACCTCCAGGGTGTGCAGCAGCAAGATGCTCTGGCTGTTCCCTCTGTGGGCTGATAGTCAGCGATGGTGCTGTGCTGGCCAAGTTGGGCTGGGGTCAGTAGGGGGGTCACTGCCTGTCCCCACCTCCCGACCGCCAAATCCCTCTAACCCAGGGAAACGAGACAGTAACATTTGTCTCACTCCACACACACCGACCTCTCGGCTCACAGCAGGATTGGACCCAGGTCTGCCAGCAGTGGAGATCCAGAAGACAAATCTAAGTCTGAATCCCAAACGTTGCTTTTGCTTTGACCTGTAATTCCGTGTTCGAGATGGTACAGGAGGGATGAAATGGCCGCGGGAAGGAGACAGCATCGCTCCTGACCAGCACGTGAGCAAGGCCAGGGAGGGGGGGCAAGGCACAGCCCCTCTGCTTTTACTGTTGTTTAAAACATCTCTGGGTGGAAGGGAAGGCATATATTTTAAAGTCACATTTAGGATACGGCAGATAAAGAATACAGAATTATGAAGAAATTGAAGAAAACACTGTCCTGGTGACTAACCAGGGCACAACCATGCAGCCACAAGTAATTAAAACAAGGTGGCGACTGCTTTAAACCACGCATCGAGCTGCGTCTGCCTCTTGTGCTTGCATTAACTATTCACAATAAAATCAAATTACGAGGTTATTTCAAACCTGGGAAGATGGCTGACACCTGAACAGCAGCGCTACATGTCTATATATTAACCGTGCGCTCTCTCCAGCCGTTTAACGTATTCATCTCAGTCCATCTTTAATCTGCCTATTTTTCTGTCGTCTACATATCTATCCACCCATCTCCACGCGCTAACTCCAGGTCCCTTTGCGATTCATGCGCAGATCAAACCCCGATGTTGCTATCTCATCGCCCCGTTGTCTCTCTGAAAACCGACAGGCACAATTCCCTTCCAGTCACTAAAGAGAGATTCCCGATTGAGAGAGTTTGGGGCTCCATCCATCTGGGTATGTATATGGTGATGCGTACATACGGGCGCACACATACATGCAGATGGCAATCCTAGATTAATGGGTTACACAAGGGTTTTATCCCAGGCTTACTGAGGATAATAAATCCCTAAAAAAAAAAAAATGTGTCCAAATGATTAAAAAAAACACCAGCCTCTTTCCTTTAGATACATAACATTCTGCCTGAGCTGCATGTAAGGTGTTGTTCAGGAAATTGCTAAACGTTACTAGTTCAGGTTCGGCTTCCACCGGCCCCTCCTTCCAGCTCTTTGTGGCCGGGAGAAGCCAAGCTCTGCCCGGGAGAGCCACCAAGGGCCCCGCGGCACCCACCGGGACAGCACGCTGCTATTGCTGTGGACAACAAACAAGCCAGGCTCATTCCAAATATTTGTTTTTCTTTCGTAGGGCAATAGACGCCCTGTTGAAGGCTGAGGAGGCGTCTGTCTATGTGTTAAGCCTCAGGAGAAGGAAGGTGGGGTGGCTCTGGTCTGGGGATGCCTGGAGGAGGCAGCGACAACAGCTCCCAGCTCCATGGCCTGGGGACCACAGAGCTCCCAGGCTCCGCTTGAGTTTCTGCATTTCCAGGACTGACCATCCAAGTAAGTAGATATCCCAGTTTCAAAGACACCTGCCAGACACCAAAGGGACTTTTCTTAACAAGATTTGGCCATAGCTTTTTCTAACCCAACTCATCACAGCACAATCGTACCAAGACACCTCAACAAGGCCAGATTTTTTGAAGGCATCTCCACCATGTTCCAAACAGGACACACTGGCAGCTCCGGCATTACTTTCAATATCTGGGGAAGCAGAAATACAAACGAGTGCCCACCAGCGACCTGCAGCCACAAGTCTTCCAAAAGGACACAGTAACACCAAGTTAAACAGCAACACAGACCTTCTGCTTGGTTTGTTAATCCATACAATAACTTTAAAATAGGCCTAGCTGAAATAACACTTTCCATACTGCTACATTTAACACACAGAAGAGGACACAGCAGAGATTTATGCATATTCTCCTAAAATGCAGGGGAGGAAGAGATGGTGAAGTTTCAGCATCATACACATCCATCTTCCTTTCCTCCAAACCACTGCAATGGACTGAAGCCGGCGGAGCATTTGCCTGAGGGGTGAGGTGCAAATCCTTCCTACAGACGGGCCTGGAGATGACAGTCGAGGCATACGGCCCCTCGCTGAATCACGCAGCCAGAAATACAATGCAAATGGCAAAGAGCCACAAATGATTAAATAAACCCCACAGTGGGCCCTGCAGATATTACCCGTGGGATATTTTTAGGGGCTGGGGAGGAGATGCTGAGGAGCTCCCTTTGGAGAAGCGGTGCCAGCTTTCGGTGAGCCCCGAGAAGCAGGACAGGGTGAGCGGTGCCATGCTCCTCCGTCCCCTGGAGCCACATTTGACTTGGGTTTGCCCTGGGGGGTCTCTACGGCTGCCCTGTGGCCACTACCACCTCTGGGACAGAGCTGGATCTACACAAGCTTTTCCACAACCCCACCAAAACCCCCTTTATAGCCTCCTGATGCAGCTGGTGCCCTGGCACTTCGTACCAGCAAACACCATGGATTTGGGGGCGAGACACAGAGAGGTTGATCCCCAGAAGGAAGGTGAAAACCCCCTGGGAGAAAATGGAGGAGGGACAAGGGAGCGACATCAAAGCACAGCAAGTTAGAGGAAACCAACAACCACCAGGACCCAGAGCTGCAAACCCACCACATCTTGCAACGCAAACACGCCTGACCCTCACCCGTACCTGCTCACCTCCATCCGTGGGGAAAGCGAAGCCTCTCCGTGACGCTGAGCCCCTGCCCAGCCACCTCGACACCAGCAAGTGCAGGATGAAGCCAGGAGCTGGAGCCGAAGAGGAGCAGAAATTGGCATCAGGTGTGTGATTTGAGCAGCAAAGCAGCTGGGTGGCACTAACGGCCCCTCCCTGGCCACAAACAAAAGAATCAACTGCTCTGAACAACGTGCTACAGCTGTTACCGCAAAAGAAAAGATCTTAAAAACGTTTAGGAATACAATTCCCAGAAAAGTGCACTTCCAAAATTAAAAGAAAACTGGTTGTTTACCCTCATGTTCTCAGCTTTGGAGGCTGTTATATTCCGAAGATGCTGCTTAGACACTTTAACAACACTTAGAAAGCTGTTTGTCGGGCAGGTGGGATGTTCAGCTGTTCCTGAGGAAAGGAGGGACATCTCTGCTGGCCCTGCTCCCCCTGAAGAGCAGGGCTCGGAGGTGGCTGGGCGATTACTGCAAACAATATTCACAACCGAGCTGAGAAAGTGCCAGAAGTGACTGTGGAAACCACAGGGCCACGACACGGCAGGAGGAGGGGGATCTCCGTGCGCCCACCGTCTGGTTAAGCTCTAAGGGGCACAGCAGAAACCACCTGTGCCATCACCAAGGAGAGCGGGATGCGGGACCTCACGACTCAGCAGACGATGCAATATATGAGAAATTCCTTCTTTACAATAGTCCCATCCCACTGACCGGCCTTTGGCCAAATCCCACTCTCTGCCTTTCCTGATCCTTGCCATTCCAAGCTATATCTCTGCAAAGGCCGTGCAAAGCATAGCGCCTGGGGATTTGGTCTTAGTTACTTTGGTTTATTTTTCCTAAAGTCAATTTAGCATTACTCTGGCGAAGCGGCAAGGCCTAGAAACCATGTTCCTCTAACCTGGATATTTATTCCACAGCTGAGACCTCAAGCTCTTCTCCTGTTTTCCACACACAGTCTCCCTTCAGCCACCAGTCTGAGCTTAACCCACTGTGCCCTTTTTCCCTGGGCCGGTGAGGTGGGTTTGCCCGCTTGGTCGGTTCACATGGCCTGTGCCGTGGTGACACGGAGTGCTGTGTCCACCTCGGGGACACGGAGGGACACGGAGCTGTTGGAGCGGGGCCAGAGGAGGCCCCGGAGATGCTGGGGGGGCTGGAGCCCCTCTGCTGTGGGGACAGGCTGCGAGAGCTGGGGGGGGTCAGCCTGGAGAAGAGAAGGCTCCGGGGAGACCTTGGAGCCCCTTCCAGTCCCTCCAGGGGCTCCAGGAAAGCTGGGGAGGGACTCTGGAGCAGGGCGGGGGCCCATGGGACAAGGGGGGATGGTTTTACACTGTCAGAGGGGAGATTTAGATGAGATATTGGGAAGAAATCCTTTGCTGTGAGGGGGGTGAGCCCCTGGCCCAGGGTGCCCAGAGAAGCTGTGGCTGCCCCATCCCTGGAGGGGTTCAAGGCCAGGTTGGACGGGGCTTGGAGCAGCCTGGGCTGGTGGGAGGTGTCCCTGCCCAGGGCAGGGGGGGCACTGGGGGGGCTTTAAGGTCCCTTCAACCCCAACCATTCTGTGATTCTGTGACATTGGATTAGGTGAATTTGGGAGAAAAAGATGAGGTCCAGGGCAATGCCTGTCTGAGAGAGCAGACTGAACGGCCTTTAAACAAAGAAATCCTAAACAACTTGCTCACCTTTGGCATGGCTCCCTGCGGAGCAGAACGTCATTCAGTGTGCAGCCATACGCATGATCTCAACATTTCCGAAAACGAATATTTCTGAGGTAGACGTGTTCAAACCCCCCCGGGGATGATCTGCAGAAGCTCTCTGAGGGCTCGCTCCAGCTCCTCACGGAGGATGAAAGAGGCAGAAACAAACGGATCCAATTAGCACGGCATATCAGCATCAGCGTTCCACAGGTGTCATCTGGAAACACAAATTTCACCTTTTTTAAGCAAGAAAAAACACACACATCTTGGCCTCAAACGTCTCGCTCCCTACCTCCCGCGGCCGTCCCATCGCATCCAACAACCTGCTCCCTCTCCTTAGGGCTCTCAGGCGCGCGGGGTTTTCTTCTGTTTGAGGATATCACCTCAGCTATGGGGGAATTTTTTAGGTTGAAACCTCAAGATAAATCAAAACAAATTACTATTCCACCAGGAAAAGCAGATTCAAATTGCAGCACAATTTTTTATCTAAATAATGTTTAAATTTTAAAAAGGGGGGGAAAAACTAATTACATCTTTGTGTGGAAGATCATAAATCACATAATTACAATGGGAACCTCTGCATCTTTCCAACAGACTAAAAGCAGACTACACAAGTTCTTATCTCATTACTGTTTAATTAAGAATTATGTTTGAGCATCTTCTTTTTAATTATCACTGAGCCCAGATGACTTCTAATCTCTTTTTTTACCCAAAATGAGGGAGGGTGCGGTCCAAAATGGGCACTAATGAATTTACAATTTATTCTTTTGGGAACTTTAATAAAATTACCCCACATAGAAGATTAACACTGATAAAGTGAACTTCCAAAGAGAACATTTGGTTCCTTTCAATTAGCGGCTGTCAGGAGCTTGTAAGGGGGATGCTGAAGTGTTACTTTTGGGGGCAGGAATGGGAATTTTGCGGTAGGAGAAAATGAGAAAAAGTGGAATTCTTGTAAATCCCTGCCGAGCTCCAGGCCTGCGGCTCCCCATGCACCCCAGCACAGCCCCGCGGGGGAGAGCAGAAACCAGCACCCTGCCAACGACCAGAACACCAGAAACCTGACAACGGGCCCAGCCCTGGTAAGACTCAGGAAACTTGTAAATGGCTTCTCGCTCAGCAGGTGGAAAAAAAAAAAATAATCAGATTCTAATACAACACTTCATCCTGTGCTGAAATCAAAAATCTTATTCAATGTCCAAAGAGAAAAATCTCAGGATTGCTTTTTTTTTTCCCCATCTTTGGACAAAATCCATTTATCAAGGCTGCAGGTGCTCTGCGTCCATCTACACTAGAGCAGGTTCTCAGCAATAACCGCGTCAGCGGCAGTGGGATTCCTCCAGCTCCTAAGATGCTCCTGTTCCTTCCTCTTAACATTAGGGGAAAATTTTCCCCACCAAAACATATTGCCACCGAAATTCTCTGTACTCGGTGCCACACTCAGCCCCACCAAGGAGGTAACTCGTTGCAAAGAGCACACGAATATTTTTTTAAACCAAGCACACAGCGAACACCTTTTAATTCAATTGGTTGAATCGACACAGAGAGATTATTAGTTTTCAGTAAGATTTGATTCAATTAATTAGCCTGAAAAATATCAGCATGGCCAGGCAAGCAAAGAAAAACAGAGATAAATCCCTGCCATAGCGCTGCTTCATCCTTTAAAGGCAATTAACTCTTAGTTATTAGCTTTTAATTAGGGAATAATAATGACACCATTAATACAGTTTATTATACTTGTCAGCAGACAGCTGTTTCAAACAGATTTTATTATCAGATCTTGGTGGGTTTTGTCTGTTCCCATCTCTGTGGGGGGGCAGGTCCTTCTCCTCTCGCTGGCTCTGCCTCCCGGCCCCTTCCCGAGGAGGGACGCAGAGGAACATCGGCTCCCTCCCGGGCTTCAGAGCAGCCTTACAGAATGCACGAGGATTTTATTTTTTAGTTTGTTTTTTTTTAAAAAAACCCCACTATCTACAATGGTTTCTCTCTGAGAGAATTCTGGTGGCAGTGGGATCCAGCCTTGCCTGCGCGTTTGATGTCTCTCTCGTGGTAATTCTCCTGCCCTTCCTGGGGGGGGGACACGCTGGATCTGTGCCAAAGCTGCTTTTACACCTCAGCTTGTAAGATCTGAGACGGCATCCGACTCGCAGAACATTTAAAATGCCCAAAAAATTCCCTCTTTTCTTGTGTTTTCTTTTGAGCTTATCCACCTCTTTGGAAGCACAGAGTACGTCTAGAGCACAGCAGAGATTAGTTGGAAGCAAATAATCACTTTAAAGAAACTAAGCATTCCAAATAAGTTTATCCATCCATAATCCCAGTTTTACCCATCCCCATAGGGCTCCAGGACCCAAGGCAATGGCAGGATGGAGGTCGGTGGCAGCAAACAGCACAGGGACCCGGACACTCCCAAGGCAGACAGCCTGGTTCGCTCCCACCCCAACCGGGCCGCCGGGACCTGGCTGAATTCTCATTTTCACCCCTGCGCTGACAAGGGCTTCAGTCCCAGGTTCGCTGCTGGGGGCGTTTTGCACATTTGTGTCAACACGCAGCTCCCAAGCCACCAAAGTTCCCTATTCCTCCACACGGGTGACTAAGCCTGAATATTTTAGAAGAAACTGTTTTAGATATCTTGGTGCAACTATAAAAACTTCTCAGCTGAGGGGTGTTTTTTGTGCTCAGCTCTATCCGGGCAGAAGTTGGGAGAGG
The DNA here is from genome assembly GCA_013400135.1 of Rhinoptilus africanus. Lineage (NCBI taxonomy): Eukaryota > Metazoa > Chordata > Aves > Charadriiformes > Glareolidae > Rhinoptilus > Rhinoptilus africanus. The sequence continues at coordinate 168,568 of VXBO01012827.1, forward strand.
AAAACCAAGAGAGAAATTGAATTTCATCAAACTTTGTCTCCAAAATCCATCTGATGTGTGAGATGGCGAGACACTTCAATGCTACTTTCCGCATGTAGCAACAAGCAGCTTGAGATGAGGGATGTAAGGGAATTACAGTCAGTGCCCTGGTAGCACTAGCACTGATGAGAGCCTGTGGCAACGTAAGCGTCATCGTTTAAGGTCACACATCCATGCTGGGAGGGCAGAGCCTTAGCCCAGGTCCCAAGGAGGACAGGCTCCTTTCATTCTTCAGTGAGGAATGTCCATCAGATGCCACCAAAAGGGATCCCCCAAGAGCTTGGAGGCAGGAGGGAATTAACCTACCTGCGCCCGGAGCTGTGCAGTGCATCTTCCTGTGGGTCCCTCTCACCTTTCCCAGTGGGTCCCAGGCACCTTCCTGGTGCTCCCAGGCTCAGCCTAGAAGTCATCCCTGCCCTGTGCAGATCCAGAGGGTCCACGTACACGTGTGTGTCCCCAGTAGGAAGACAACACATCCATGCCAGGCGAATCTGCGGAGAGGAACAAATGACAGACCAGTCAGAGTTTTGCCTTTCTCCATTCAAACAGGGGATGATAAGGGAAGAAAACGTGGCCGCAGTGGAGGGCTGTGGGGAGCGGCCGTGACTCCGCAGACAGCTGATGGCAGCTCCTGCCCCAGCCCTCACTGCGACTCCCCCGATCCCCGCGTCAGTCTTGTGCCAGGGGATTAATTTCCAATTTTACTGCTGCTCTGTATTGGAGAGACAGCTCTGAAAGGCACAAATTTTCTCCCCCACAATGGACCTGTCACAATGACAATTATACTTAATAGCAGCGGCTCAGCTTTGCCTTTCAGGGGTGCTGATTATGGCAGTAAATAGGAGCACATTAGAGAGGTGACAAGACACTGACAGGTTGTATTCACATTGTGCCGGGGGACAGGAAAGGCCCAATCACACTGCGGTCTCCACAAAAGAAACTCAAGGGGACGTTGCCTTTTATTGGGCTTTTTTGGAGGGGGAGAGGCAGGAGCCGGAGGTTAAAAACCCTCTGGTCCAGGACCAGGAGCAGCCGAGAGCGAGCCCGGCTGCAATGGGAAATGCTAAGGAAAAACCCAGTGTGTCAGAAGAAATCGGTTAGTGCTTTGTTTCCCCTCTTTGCGGTCCATCACCTGCTGAGAGTGAAATACTGCGGTGATTCTAGCACTGCTATAACTAGACATGAAGTTTGCTCTTAAAGCTTAAAGAGGAAACCTTTCAAAAACATAATATGATGTCCGAAGTCAAGGGAAGCACCTACAAGCATAAACCGCAGCGGGGTCGGGAGGCTGGATGTCGGGGTTGTCTTCCCAGTTCTATCAAACGGTTGTGGGGAAATCCCTGGGCAATTTTGAAATAAAAGGAGCTTCCGTGAAGGCAGTGCAATAAGCGGGTGTGGGGTTGCCCATCACAGAGCCCACCTCACCTGCAGGCACTCAGCCACTCCGAAACAAGGGCCATGGGATGGGCTGGAAGACGCGTTTGAAGACTGGGCTTTAAGCACTCAGGTCTGAGCATGAACATCTCAATCCCAGCTAGAGAAATAAATGAGGACATCTCTTATTACTGAGAAAAAAACGCAGAGAAATTAATTTGGACAAAACGGACCACATCCTTGATTTGAGAGTATCACAGAAGTGAGCAAAATCAGAGTGTTTAATAAGCAGCAAATTGTCTACGCTCTGAAGTAGTAAAAAACTGTTACGATAAATTGTTCCTGTAAAACAGAAACATCCCTAAGCAGTGGGATCTCACAGGAACAGTTGCAGTCGGGCAGATTTTTCACTACACCCTGACAAAAATCTCACACTAATCACCCAACGCAGGACACAAAGCTACTGGATTGCAGTGTTAATTCCATGTTATATCCGAATCCCAGATTAATCAGATGCACCACCACTTCTTCAGCCCAGATTCTCCAGTGGCTCCAAGCTATTAAGATAAAAAAAAAAGGAAATAAACCTCAGCTCTAAGTGGAGACATGAGGAAATGGGACTTGCACAAGAGCCTTTCTCCCCACCTCATTGCTTCTCCACGTAGAAAATTGTCCACTGACCCTTCTGTACCTACAATCAACTCGGATTTGATCTTTCTAGGCAGGCAGATGAATCCCTGCTATTCTAAACGGCAGCAGCATCTTGGCTTGTATCATGGGTAACTGCCCATTCATTCCTAATCAAAGAAAATTTGCTGTGTTTTCGAGAGATGGCTCCGTTAAATGAAGCAGATGAGCAGTGGATCTGTCCATTTACTTATTTTTAAACCATGATCTGGGGCACAGGGGAGGGTTTTGCTCCCGCTTCAGAGACAGCTTGGCTACGAGCTCATTTGCTGGGGGATATCAGCAGCTGGCATCTGAAATGGCAAGGCTAGGGTATAGAGGTAAGCCAAAGTCAACTGTGCTGAAACACGGCCAAATTCTTATTTATTCCACAGGAAAAGTGGCTAAGCCATGGTCGCTGTGTAATTCCAAACAATATTTGCACAGCGACCTTTACGTTTCCCCTCTTGGAAACAAAAAATTTAATTGTTTTGCTCCTCTAATGCAGAATAAATAACTGCCAGTAATTTTCTATTGGTGTGCAAGTAAACCAAGTAGTTATCTTTTTCTGCTATCCAAAGCTGCCAAATACTTCTAGCTCCACATCTCCAACTCATTCCAGTCTTGGTGTTTTGNGGTGACCTGAGCCTGGGGCTGGCCATCAGGAACCCCCAGGAACTCTTTCCAAGTGCTTCTCCTGGGATCTCAAGTAATTTGTTCAATCTTTATTCCTGTTGGCAAACTCAAGGAGTTCTGGCAGGTATCGCCTGCATTAGGTACTCTGAAGCAGAGACTGTTTACATTTCACAGGGTTAAACTCATTCGCAAGGTCTCCTCGTCAGCCTGCAACAAGATAAAGAGACGAATTGTCCTTCCAACCCAAGAAACGTGAAATTAATGCCATGGGAACTAACACGGGTCAGGAGAGGTGCTCGTCATGGGGCTGCTCCGTGCAGAGCCTGGTGAGCGCCCCGGGAAGCCGCAGGGACGTGTCAGACAAGAGGAGAGTGTGGAAAGGGCGGTGGGCAGCGGCTCTCACACCTACCTGGTGAGAGGGACGGCTCTGGCACTCGGCAGGTTCCACGCAGACACCATTGCTCCTGGCTTTAATCCGTCAAAGTACAATCCCGTCCCTGGAAAAGCTCTTCCACAAACCTGCACTCCTTCCAACTTGGTCAATGTGCAGGTCAGGACTTTCCAATCATTTAATTATTTCAAAAAGGATGTAACAAGTTTATCAGACCACATTTAGCTACGTGTAGGGCAGGAGAAAGGAGCCCAAACAAGAAAACAAGGACTCGCCCGCTGCAGCACTAGCAAAGGAACGTGCTGCAGAAAAGGCTCCACCTGATGCTGCGAAGAAATTCAAGCTGGAGAGAGAAGTGACATAAGCAACGTGCTGATCTACCACCGTCTTCCTCTGAGCCCCCAGTCGAACAGTGCCCACCACCACAGAAGACATGCCCTCATGAGAAATTCCATTATTTCTACTCAAATTGCTATTAAACTAAAATAGGATGCCTCGGTTCGAAGCAAACTTTAGTTTAAAACGGCTCCTGATTACCACAAGCTAAAACTTCCCAAGTAAACCACTCCAACCAAAACCAGGGCATTCTTCCAGAAGGGAATTGCACCTGTTTAATGAATAGTTTTATTAAACTGGTGCAATTTGTTCAAGCTGAAGGAGAACTACTGATGAAGAACTAATACGAGCAGCGAGGGAAGAGGAACAGAGAAAAATCCCCACAGAATAACCTCAAGAAATAGAAGTTCTGCAAAACTGGCCAAAGCACAGATGTCTACAGCATGTGACAACGTTTTTCCATCATCTGCTCTTTCCCTAAACTGAACAGTCATAAAAGTAAAGCAAAGAGGGCCTGAAAGCCTGTGATGCCCCTTCACGTACCAGCAGCGAAGCTGGAAGCGAGGAGAGGCTGCGAGGAAGCCACAAACCACCACGTGTGAACGTGCTCGCCGAGATTGGCACGCTGGAGATCTGCAGGAACGCGTTTGCAAGAAGAATTGTTTCAGTAGGACTAAAAGTTGTCACGAGAAGTCGTCCAGAGTGAGAGAACCATCACGCAGCGAAGGACAGGGGGGCAGACACCCAACTAAGCTTTTCGGGAAGATGAGGCTGTCCATTCAGCCCCACCACTAAACAGCCTCACCCCAATCAACACTGTTATTTTTAGTTTTCTAAATAACCCCGTCCTTTCCAAAGAGAAAAAAGGAATTATCTTCCCCACTTCTTCTCACCGAGCTAAAAATCTTGCTCCAGCCAGACAAGGAGTTAATGAATCTCCATCCACTGGTCCCAGAGTAGGAATAAACAGCCTGTTGATCCCCATCTTCTCATCGCTGCCAGCAATTATCACAAAATGACTTCATTGTGCATGTGACAGTTGGTGACACTGACTCAGGGAGTTTTATCAGCTTCTGTGCTACAGGTTTCAAAACATCTGCTTGCGTGAAGGCTCCCTGCTGTTCGCCGGCCCAAGTGAGCTGGAGCTCTGCGAGGCAGCGAGAAGGAACCACACTCCTTCGCGCAAGACAAAGCGTCATGTATGGCCGTCTGGTCCCTGCCTTGGCAACCCGGGTCTGTTGCAGCCAAGTCCTCAGCAAAGCACTCTGCAGGGCAGGCCCAGAGGCGAGCGCCGGGCGGGAGGCAGCCGACAGCGTGTACCAGAGCAGGAATGTGCTGTGCGGGGCCGGATGAGGACAAACGGGCAGGACCTCCAGAGGATGGAGCTGGCACAAACGGAGAAGGTGGAAAAGCAAAAGGAGGAATCTTAAACATGCTTTAGTAAGAGATGCAGCTCGGCTGCCTAGGTTTGAGAGATAAACACGCATACACGTTCTCCAGGGATAAGAAAGAGGCAGAGGTTAGAAGAGGCTAATGAGTTGTGCTCATCTACAGTCTTTCATCCAGCCCCGAACGGTGCTTAGACAGAGAAATGCGTCAGAAGCAAAGCGCTTCACTCCAGCAGTTGCAGCATTCACACTGTCTCCCTGAGGACTCCCTGGGCTCCGCATGATTTCCTATAACCCTACACCATCTATATTTCAGCGTAGCAATCTCAGCCAGTAACAGAAACCCGCGGTGACTTGTGGGGTTTGTGTGGAAATGTCTATTCCACCCTGCGAGGCTCCGATGGAGCCAGGGAAAGGTTTGATCCCTGCCTTTTGATCACTGATCCAGGCAGTTACTTGGAAGTATGTACTGCTTCTTAAGACATCTTTAAAATTATATTAGTTCTTATTACAGCAACGTAGCAGCCCTTAAATTCAAAAGCAAGCTTTGCGTGGGCGTAAATTCCAACTGACTTCATATCAGCAGCTTCTTCCCACTAGTATGATTCCACAGATTACCTCAAGAAAAACTATTAAACTGCAAAGGACTGGAAGTTGGAGATTTCTTTCACATAATCCGCAGCATTAGCCTCACTCATCCTGCAACAATTGGAGAGGAATTTGTAGGAAAGTAGCAGGGCTCAGGATGGGAAATGAAGGCGTTTAAATGGAGGCTGAGGAAGATGCTGTTTTAAGGGGTTCAATGTCAGCACGACCTCCAAGGGCTGGAAAGGAAAGGCTACTGGAAGGCCACGAAGAAGACTCCAAAAAGGAAGTAGCAAACTGGTGACTTAAAAGAGAAAGGCTTTTAGAACCACCTCTGCCTATTCATCAGCCACGGTTCTCGGGAACGAGCCAGTTAGAGCAAATCCTTGACCTAGGACAAAAACGCACTGCCAGCTTGGTTCTTAATTCTGGTGCAAGGACAGACCTCTTCTCCCGCACGGCTAGCAGAGAGGAAGGAAAAAACCGCGCTCTTCATCAGTCTCAGCTTCTCTTGGCTCAGTTTTACCACCTTTACGAACCAGATCTGGGAGCCACCTTCTCCTGCAGTGCAAAAGACTTTAAACTTAGAAATGAAGAGACTTCAACCCCCCAAAAAGTGTAATTCTGAAGTGCTCAACAGCCTTTAATTCATTATGAACCTAGAGGCAGAGAAAAAAAATATGCAAAAAAAATACAACACAACCTTAATCTAGGGGGAGAGAAAAAAAAATCATTATTTTTATAGTACATAATCAGACACAAATATGTTTCACTGGAGGAAGGGGAGGGTAGGAATGTGCATTTCCTATTTCCTTTTCAATAGTCTGATGCACAGAGGCCATCAATATGGTCGTTAGAGATAACTTGCACAAGTCATTCCTAAAGCAAAAAGAGGGATTTAAAAAGAAACAAAAAGGGAGAACCCTTGCAACAAGGAAGGGCATTCTACAGTTCCAGGTTCACGTTTAAACATAACTCAGCATCTGAATATGGGGTGAGGAAACACACTTTGTTTGTACAATATAAATAGTATTTTAAAAAGGTACTACATATGAATACAGTAACGGCGCTATTTCAGTCAGGATTTTAACATGCAGAGGAAATTCCCCGACGCTCACAGCCACTCATCCCATCCCACCCTTCCCCTTCCCTCCCACCTCCAAAAAAAAATCCTCTGCTGTTTAAAGTCTCTTTCAATTGTTTTAAATATTTCTCTTGTGGCCTGGCAACATTCTCATTCTTTTATACAAGCAAGTTTTCTACTAAGTCATCTTAACCGACAGGAGACAGCTATGTAGGAGTAACAACTGAGGCTTTTAAGAACCTTACCAATTTTTAAAACTTTTATTAGTCTCAGTTTGTTTTTATTCTTGGAGACATCTGTCAAAAATGCCAAAAACTCAGAAATTAAAAAAAAAACCCTGTTTCAAACATCTTACAAACATGCACGTGTGCACACGCGCACAGACACGCACACACAACGAAAACAACCCGTAGCAGAGGCAGTAAGAAATAAAGGGAACTCCAGCTCTCCCAAGGGAGAACAAAAAACAAAATAATAATAAAAAAAATTACTTTATTCTATCTCCGCTCTTTGACTAGGAGAGTTTAATACCCATCGACTCTCTTAAGATGCTAATCTACCATCTGCCAGCGCACAAATCCTTCCCACTTATTCCCTTAAAGATCCAGCTATAGCGTTGCTTAAAAACCTCTCCACAGAACAATGACCACCTTGCAAAGGGGCTTAAAAAAAGAAGAAAAAAGAAAAAAAATTAGAAAAAACCCCTCATCTCTTTCTGTCCGGTAATTTCAGGGAATTAAGTGGAAAAGATGGCTGCGTGGCATTGTGGATGGCTCTGCTCCCTCATCCCGGCTCCTGCCAGGCCAAAGCTGGACGTGGGACGTGCCCTTGGCTGCCCTTCACCCTGATGTGGTGGGAGCCACGGCCCCTTCCCAGCTCTGCACTAGGGCTGCTTTGCCTCTCCCCCCGAACGGTTCTCCAAGGAGAGCGGAAGACTTTCCAGCAGGGTTTGGGCTCAGGCTCTTTTACAAAACACTGCTCCATAACAGCTCTTCGACCGGAGGTGATTTTCAAGCGTTCAAGTGGGAGCTGCCCACTCAGTGCTTTAGGATTTGCTTTTGCCTTTAATGCTCGTTCAATTCTCAGTGAACTGAGTCCAATCAAAGGAAGGGCTCGCATTCCTCTTCCCCAGGAGTGTCTCAAAGGCTCAGTCTTTACTTAAGTAAAGGATGTCACAACAATCAAAGATGGTTGGGGAATTTCTTCTTTAATAAGATAAAAGAAAAACATACAAACACCTCCCAGGCTTCTGTCATGGAATGATTCTCACAGCTGTAAGGAGCACAACTCAAAAAAATAAAATAAAATAAAAAGGAGACAAAGAAAAGAAAAAGGTTCCTATGGGAGACATGCCTACCAGAGAGCCGGAGCGATCCCTCCACGCTCCGGGCTGCAGTGGGGAAGGGGGACGTCTCGTAAAGGAACTAGCACAAGAAGCAGCAACAGAACACTTGCTAAAACCGAGTGGGATACTGTAACTGAAAGCCATGCTGATTTTTAACTAGAAAGCAACTGTGATGGCAAAGATGGGGAAGGAAGATGACAAGCATGACCAAAACCTGGCCATTTCTTCCCTAAGTCCCTTCCTGGTGACATGGCAGAAACGCGCGCATCTATCGCATGTCTTTAAGAGAACTACCGGTAAGAAACATCCCAGCTACGAAACATTTCTTTCCCCATCTTACAAAGAGGATAGTGTTTCTTTACAAAAAAAAAAAGAGAACCCAGAACTTTCCAGGACATCTGCTCTTGTTCTCTCACTCCCCGCTGTAATACCAGTCACATTTCATCTGGGGGCGAGGGGGAGGATTTTATTTTCTAGTTTAAAGCCATAATCTAGAAAAATGTTTTGTGGAAACTTTTGTTTCCCTATTTTTGTTTGCTTTTTTTTTTAATAATGCTCATTTATAGAAAACTTCACAAAGGTGACGTCTATGTACAGAAAACACAATTCCAAAGGCTGCTTCAGTAGTCAATGTAATAGCACCTTTAAAGACAAAAGAGTTTGACATATTTTAAAAAGTCGTTTTGTCAAATGTTAACCCTTTCCAAGCCTCACAAAAAGGAGCGGGTCACAAAGCTCTGTTAGTACAAACTCTTCCGAAGTCTCCGTGTGAAATGCTGTCTAAAGGTTTTCCAAGTTCCCTACTCTAGCGGCCAGCAACGCCTGGCAAAGTGGAGGTAGCGTGCAGCCAGACGGGATTTTCTTGCAGTTCAAACCAAGAGCAGACAAAAAGAATTCACAGCAGGCTATTGCACAAGGATGGTCATATATTCCGCAGTTTCCTGGTTGTATTATCCACAGGCTTGAAAAGGGTTAATTTAATATTTATTTAATTAATCCTGGTTAAAACATGTTGCTCTGAGTTCCAGGCTGGTACTGTGTCTGCAACAGGCTCTCCATAAAGGCCAAGTAATCTGGGTTTTGTCCGTATTCTTCGGGATTTCTTGAATTCCCCAGCCGGGGGCGTTTGGCTGCTCTCACTTCATCTCCCGAAAATACATCTTCCTGAGGGGCCCCAGTGCTGAGGGACTGCAGGAGACACGAAAGCACAACGGTTAGAGGCAGGGCAGGAGAAGAGGGGTCACACCGTGGAACACGCCTGGCACCAGGAGAGCAGGGCGAGCGAGGCAACAACCTGCTCCAGAGTGTTTCTGTAGAAAAAAGCCAACTCCGAAACATGCAAAGCACGCGGACAAAATTTAAAATTCTGGGCTTCTGAAACCAAACTGGAAAGAGAAACCCTCGAGTCGCCTTCCTGCTGGTTCAGAGTATCTTTCACTTCAGCTCCTGCCTCACCAATTCACTGTTTATTCCTACCCTCTCCTGCCTCTTCAGGTTATTTGTTCCTAGGAGAAGGCAGTGAGGAAACTGGGTTTCCCTAACGTCTTTAAAAAAAAGACCCTAAGAAAGCATTTGGGGATCACTGTACGAACAATTGCTTCTGCTCATCCTGCTTTTACACTCTCAGATGAGACGCATTTCTTGGTGGGAATTATTATCTCCTATCGCTTTGTTCCTTTGTTCCGCTGTTGCACATTGAAGCACTGGGAGCATCACTTCCACCGAGCCCAGGCTAACACTCCTGGCAGCAGAAAGAACGTGAGAAAAGCCGCAGCTTTCCACCAGACTTGAAACTTTCTATTCACTTTCCAGCTGGAAATTCACTTTATTCACTTTCTCTGGAACTATTATAAAGCCTGACGTCTCCACTGCAGAGAATACGTTTCTTTCCAACTCTTGTAATTCAGGGCTCCAATACATTGTCTGTATTATTAGATAAGCTTAAATAAACTGCTTGTGCACATAAATAAACTATTGTGTGCATCCTAGAAATTAATTCTAGGGTGCTTCTTTGCCACCGTAAGTCTTTCAAGGATAACAAGGTAAATTATTAACCTTGAAAATTTATGCCATGAGGTCTTATTGAGATAAACAACCTCAAACGAGAGGGAGAAGCCCTCCAGAGCTTCACTACAGAAAGCATTTTATAAGGTTTTTTTCGGTAAAACCCTTGAAGACTTTTATGCATAAGCAAACACTAGTTTCCTCCAAATTCTCATCAGTTCTTCCGCAGACCTGCCTGTCACCAGGCCATTTTTGACGATGTGCATCTCACACTCCTGCTGGTGGCCGCGGATTCCCAGGGTCGGTGAATCACTGGTTTAACGCGCCACAACAATTCATATATTCTTAAGGGAAGGTTTTTGTCTTGTAAGAGAGGCAGAAGCCCACAGCCTTATCACAGCTTAACTTTGTGGATCATGGTTGACATAACGGCCATTTAGAATGAAGAAGAAAACTGTATAATCTCCATTTGTGTAGAAACCAGTCTCATAACTTGTTTAAATGAGATGGCTTTAAAGGTTAAAGCAGCAGGTTTGAAAAAACCCAGCGAGTCTGGAACCAAAAAAGCTATGAAATAAATCCCTCATATTTTTTAGGCTCAGTAATTCCACTGTATGCAGTTAAAGACAGCCTGATCTTTTAGATTAAGAGCTTTATAGGTAAGAGCTACGTTCTAAATCTGTTTGGTGAGAAATGGGGGTTTCGTCCCATGTTGCTCATCAGTTCTCCAGAACCCACTTAGCTGTAGGCCGATTCACCTCACTTCTGATGAAAGGCAGTGTTCAGACAGGTCAGCAATCCATATAACTAAATTCATATGGCGTAAAATAATAAGAACATAATCTTTTAACCAGAGAAACCAAAAATCGGATCTGAACATGTGGAAGGGAAAATCATTTATATGCTTCTCAAGCATTTACCTCAAGGATTTCTAAAATAAAAAATATTTTGTGAATGACAAGTGGTTTTACAGCCACAGAAATGGGAGGCCGTGTTCACCTAATGTCTAAACAACATGCTAAGAAAACGCGAGCGTGTACTGCAAGCCACCGCCATTCCGTGGTTTCCGTTACTTTGATACGCACCAGGCGAGACTTCACTCTCTTGGGAAGCTCTTCTTCCAAGGTATAAATATCACCACGCTTTACCATCAGTTGGGAACCATCTTCAAACTCCACCTGTAGAGCAGGCAGAAGAGGAAATAAGAACCTGGCCTCTACACTTGCCGAACCTCAACAGTCCATTCCCTGACTATGCCACGTATGGTCCCTTCATGGGAACACCAAGGAAGCACCAGGGGCCAGCTCCCACGGGTGATCCCTGTCCGTGGCGCTGCGGGTCTCCAGGATCGCTGTAGAATGGAGCTTTTTGCAAATCCCTGAAGGACGCTGAACCCAAAAAGTGCTGGTTTCAGTGCTGCTCAGCCCCCCCTCATCTTATCAGGCCCACGTGGTTTCACTCAGTGCTCCTGCAGATCCTAAAATGTCCATAATACAGCTGGAGCTCCGTGTCTATGCCACAGTCAGAGCACTAGAGATGTCTACTGATTTTTCATTCAAATCCTGAAAAAAGCAGCTTTTCACCTACAATAAAAGGCAGCCCTGTATTCAGGCAATATGGTAATAAGAATTTCTTTCATCCTAAACAAAGCGTTTTCACACGTCACAAGGAAACAACTCCAGCTACTAAAATACATTTGTATTTTAACAAGCAGAAATAGTCAGCCAGGTACAGAAATCCGTGGTAACTCCTTGCGTCAAACCTTTTTTGCCAAGCACTGATTATACCATGAATTATGCATCAGCTGTTTTTTCATGGAAACGTGCTTCTAAAAATGTTGAAACTATTAAAAGTTTTTAAGAGATTCTCATTTCCTTTGCTCAAAGACTTATTATGCTTTTCTGGATAATGCAGAAGGATATACACCAGGGCTTAATATGGGATGGCAGGTTCAGAGTGGACAAATGAAGAAAATAAAAAAGCATCTGTGCTCAGAACACCTCCTCCTGCGCAGCCCGTCAGCTCGGGAAGCTCAGCGTCGCCTGCCGAGGTCCCTTCCTCAAGCGGCACGTACCAGCTGGGAGAACAGGCTTGGAAAGACGGGCTCTGCCGAGCTGGTTTAAGATGCTACCGGTCCCATACAGTAAAACTCTCTGGTTTTACCGTAACAGAGTCAGAAGGGAACAGGAATTACAGAGTTTAAGAGCCGAGGCACAAGCAGATTGAGGTCTGCCATTGTCACTACATGAGCTCCAGTTCTTGCAGTGACATCTTGGACTATGACAGAGTGGCTGGACCTTGTTTATTAAGTTCCAAATTACTGACGAGGGTTATATATCAGTATGAACACACACTGGAGCAAGTTAAAAGACAGTCACTTGGGCTCAGTTTTTTAAAAAATATACACATCTAATCTTAGCACACAAAACACAAACTTGGAGATGTGAACTGGGAAGCTACTGCAAGATAAGACGAGTTTAAAATGCAAAAGCTAATCCATGAACACGCTTATTTCATAACAAAGCCGCCTCTCTATTTTTGAATATAATCCTATTCCAAAACAGATAAAAGAGATGCACCAAAAGTACTGAAAAAGTACCTATGTAGGGAACCAACGTGGAAGCTTTTCAGGCTATTTTCCCCATGGAGAAGAGCCTTCCACACAGCTAACTGTGTGATTTGAAAAACACAGACGACTCATGCATATGTGTCTGACATCTGGCACCATCAGCAGAATAGCTTATTTCAAATTATTGTACCTTTGAGAAATCAATGACAATTTCCTATACTGTAATTAAAGTGGAAAGCATGCATAACAATAGATCTTTACGGAACTATATATTGTACTTATTCCTAACCAGGGTCACCTCAGATCACTTCTTCTCTGGAGCAGTTAATATCCACTACACACACCAAAAAGACTGTTAACTGACAAGGTGGATTATTGTGCTCTTCACACACAGGTATGAAACACACTGTGTAAAAAGGACAGAAACCAGAACCCCATTTCAAACAAGCACCAGATACGGGACTTGCTTTGCCTTTTGTCCAGGGGCATTAATGTCTTAAAAATAACAATTATTTGCAAATTTCAGCATATATTTTTCAAAAGGATGCACACATAATTGTACCTTCCGAATCACTATAACTTTCAACTTCTTGGTAGCATTTAAAAAGGATTTAATTAAATGAATGTACTGCATTTTATAAAGCCTTCTGTGTTGAAGCACTAACACTGTGTATCAGGTTAAATCTTCTTTACTGACTATTACAATCTTCCACAAACAAAAATCCCAGATGTGGAACAGACTTAAAGACCCATAAAAAAAGTTTGTGCTTTTTCTCACCTTAAACCCAGAGATGGTGAGGGGGTATGAGACTAGAGATCGGAGCTTTCCAGTTCCTCCCGCAGCAGCAGCAGGACATCACTCCCACGTGCTGCTGCTGCTCCACAAAGCCCCTTCCCGTGACCAGAAGATTATTTCCCCCCTTGAAGTAGCGTCCTGACCCATCATTTGCTTTAAATCCTCTAAAAGCATTGAGGAAAGTTGTAATTACTGACTCATGGGGAACTACAGACAACAAGCTGGGCTCCCTCATAGGACAGCCATCAGAGAGTGGCTGGAGTAGGTCACTTCTGGCCCATGTCAGATCTGAGCTATATGGAAAAGGGCACGTTTATTTTATATTTTAAAAGCAGATACAGTTTAGACATATGTTTATCCATACATCCACATTCTGCCACAAAAAACTTTTACCCTGATCCTACTGTATTAATTTCAGAAGGCAAATTCTCCATTCATGACCAGAGCAAGCATTCAACACCAGGGCGCTATGCAACTGGGGCAACAATCGGAGGCACTGACACAAGGCCGGGGGTCCTCTTCCTTACTCACCTGGTAAATCTGACTGATCTGGGCTGCAATAAACTTGGCCTTATAGATGATTCCGTCTGTCCACTGCAATTGAACCAACTCACCCTCTGGAGGGGGTCCCATCTGGATGCAGTCTCTGCTCTGAAGGCACAGAGTGGAAGACATCAGTCAGCCAACACGGACAAAGCTCAAGAACTAAAGCAGCGTGTTAAAAAGCTCAAGGAAGTTGCTACATAACACTAATAATTAAGTATAAGAAATTTGCTGCATTTGTGATTCGATTTCAGTCATCTCAAACGAAACCATTAACCAGTGAAAGACGAGAAATAAACACTCGTCCCTGCTTCTGGTGACAGCACTCAGTTCTAGGAAATTTCTCTTTACAGATCCCGAAACATCAACAAATATCAAGAAAACCAAGCGGGGTGACCTGCTCTGTTTCATATGGTGAACCAATGGCACAATCAGGAAGAGAATGCAGGAGTTGACAAATCAGCTTCTTCCAGACACTCCTTCTATTAAGTGAATTCCCTGTTTTGAACCAGGAGCGCTTACAATCTGCTTCCCCCATGAATCACACTTGCCAGTTGCAAAATAAGAGATTATTCAACCACAAAGCAAATAAGATGCAACTTAAGGCAAACATTACTTTCTGTTCAGCCATCTGCATATAGCAAAATCCCATCTTTGTAAAGGAACAAAAAAATGAAATAAGATAATGTCATAAACAAGAAGAACAGTAATGAGTTCTTCTATGCAAGCACTAACTTTACTTTTTTAATTTGTTATTTTTTTTTTTAAGTTTTACTTTGCTGTTCCACCCCAAAGCGCACAGAAGAGCAACGCACGCATTACGCTTTGTGCTCATCTAACGGTAATAGTCTCCACAGAGAGTTGCTTACAATAATGCTTTCTGGGTAAACGTTGTCGCTGTATGAACCATCGTCAAAGTTGACTTCGTAGAAAGTCTGTGTTGTCATGCCAATGACTTTACATCTGTAGTAGAGTCCATTCCGGTTCTTCGTGATCACAGTCTGCCCAAGGGTCACTTCCCTTCGAAATGGAATCTGCGTTGGGGAGAAAAGGAAATAATTTGCAATCATAAAAGCTGCCTCAAAAATACAGGCACGGAGAAACTGTTCTATGCAAAAAACCCATAAAACAAACAAAAACCACCCAAACCAACCCCCTCAAAACATACATTCTGGTTAGCTGCTTTGTGTTTGAAGCAAGTGATGGACACGACGTAGGGCCAGTCGTCGGGCTCCATGGGGACGCCGGCTGCGTGCGCGCAGGTGACGTGGAAGGAGGTGGAGCAGTGCTCGTAGGAGCACTGGATGCAGGCACCAGACACCTTCTTCATCCGCTTCCGGCAGTACACGCATTTCTGAAAAGAAACCCAGGTCAGCGTTACGCAGGCAGCCACAGCGGTTTAACGCTCCGCAGGGCGCCGTCACCCCACATGGAGGAAAAGTCTCTACCGTTAGTGTCCAGGGCCCCGGAGCCCACAAACGGTGATGTTTCCTGCCGAGAGGGCAAGCCCAATAATTCCAGAGGTGCTCCTTTACTCCTGCCTGGACTCTCTTGTAAGCCCAGAAACTCCAGCAGACACTAATTTATCACTCCCTTGAACACGCTGATATCTACCAGTGACTCAGCCCCCAGACCCAGGATGGACCGTGAAGTGGATTTAAATCCAATTTGTGCCTCTGTTCACTGGAGGAAGGGAGGGCGACACAGGCCACACACATCAGGGTTATTAGGGAACTGCCGCGACTCTCAATATTCATCCTCCTTTGATATACACAACGTCCCTACGTGAATTCAAACAGCACCCCAATTGTCACCAGGTACACTGCTAGACAATAATGTTTTCATTTTTTGAAAGAACAGAACACAGAATAACTGCGTAATAATTTTTTCTATTGTATTTAAAGGAACATTATACCTATTACCCCTAATAGAATATAATTTTATATAATGGAACAAAAATATTGCATGTTTATTTTACACACATAAACATATCAACCGTAAATGTTTTACTGGTACGCGTGTCGGGTTAGCTATTGTAGTTAACTCAGTCACTATTTTACAAATAAAAACGTTGTACCAAACACCAGAATTACAGGGAAAAATAAAAAAAGGTATGAAATGTTTTGGTATTTTTTAAACTCATTTTTTGCAAAGCAGATCCAGTTATTAGGCTAACCTAATCAGACAGCACTTTGGGAGGACAGGCAATCAACTTAAGATGGGCGACTACTTTAAAAAGGAATCTAAATTTTTTCAAAGCTAAAAATCAGAAGCCTTATGGCGCTGTAGACTTGGCAGCCAGCAGTAGGTGTCAGTGGGAAACGAGATACGTTTCCTCATTCCCAAACAGCACCGAATTCTTGTTTCCAGTCCCTCAGAAATACAGAAGACAGATTTTGGGAATCCCAATCTCAAGAAATTTAAGTCGGACACTTGCAGAACATTCCCAGGAGACCATGCGGAAAAATCATTCTTAGCTTTTAACATTTCAAGTCTAGGGAACCTGTCACTGAGCGATGGAAGTTTCTTTACCTTATCTGAGGCTTGGACAAGGCAAATGGGGGAAAAATTAATTCCTTGTTAGAATGAATGGCTCGTATAAATAAAATCCTGAGAGATATTCCATGCCCATGAATCTGACTGTACAGCTATGCAATTTATTTACTAGAAAGGATTAATTTCCACAGGTAAGGAGGAAGAGAGGAAAGCAGTCAGCTTTACTACCCGTTTCCAGATGCCCGTCTCCAAAGCCGGACACAGCGTCTCTCCCAGTCCACCCCCTCAGCTACACACCAACGTCCTACAAACACACTACGAATGACAGATTCTTTTCCCTTCTGCGGTGTCTGGTATTAAACAGAGCCTTTACTCCCCTCTCCTTCACTCTTCGCGGCCTCTCCTTTCCCTCACTCCCATTAAAGCGCTGCTCAGAGTACACAACATTACAGAACACAGGACCTAAATTTTAAGATCCGTATGAATTACTGCATCTCATGGAATTAGAAATGTAACATAAGGTGCCCAAGACCGCACAATAAGCCAATACAGCCCCCAGATGTATGACTTCACTCTGCTTCCAGATCTAAGCTATCTTAAAATTGTACCCTCAAAAATATGAAGAGTGGCATCATATTATAAACTATCTGGCAAAACGCAAAATAAGAATTGACAAATTTCAATGTTATATTTGTGTTATCACACCTAAGAGCCAGGGCCCCACTGGGCTTGACAACACGTCGCCAAGATGAATAGACGACCATTTCTTTTCCAAAGAGTACTTCTCTTTTCCTCGAAAGGGAGAGGCATTCACTCCTCCCCACTCCTGGGCAACATCACCTCCCCCTCACTGGGGCTGCCCCACACGCGTACAAAATGAGTCCAATTCACATCCCGTGGATTAACTGAAGTCAGTATGTTTACACCAAAGATTAATTTGCCTTTTTTACTTAAACTAACAAAAGCCAGGAAATTCAAAGCCAGAGCCTTAGTGATGCCAGAATGTGTTTTTTAGTATTTAATAAGCGCTGCCTTTATCGCTCTGTAAACCATGTTCCAAAGGCAGATAAGCACCCCAGCAAAGTGCACAGCAGGAACACGGCGCTGAAAGCAAATCAATAGCAATGAGATCTCATTATTAAACTATCAATACCTAATTCTCCCGCCAGCAGGGGCAACTGCTGATATACAGGGTGCTCAATACGGCCTCGAGGGAGCATTAACCCTCCGGCATCAGGAATCTGCCTTTATTGATGCGAATGGGATTCTTCCAAGCCAGAAGGATTACCATGACACGCCAGTGGCACGACAAACTCCTTATGCCAGGCAAAAGAGCTACACCAACGGAATATTCAGAGTCAATACGATCCAAGGATAAAGAAAAATGTGAGCTACAGTGAGACCGAAATGCAGAAGATGGTGGAAGGAGTGAAAATGTAGTTCTGGAAATGTGGGAGATGGGATGGACAGAAGCACCAGTGTCAAGTGCTGTGGTAAAGCAACACATGTAGATTTAAAGGTATTTTCTGCGGGAGGGGAGGGAGCAGGAAGGGAGAAAGTCTAAAGCACAGGAGAAAAATCTTCAGAATAAATGCCCACCGGAGAGTCGGGTCAGAGCTGAGCATAAGAAATGGGCTGTCTCCTGCATGATGAACGCTGCAATTCATTTACTCCACTGAGGAATGACAGCTAATTATTCCAAATTTCCACATCATAAATAATTTACGTGCACAGGCCCGTAATACACCATTAATCAGGAAGCATGCAGACTGCATTCTTTAAAATGATGCAATACCCATAAATGGGCTGAAAAGTCTGTGCTTGAAAGGGGAGGCTGGTGGACTCTCGACGAAGAGGAGATACCTTTAAACAGATCACCGCAACTCCTTCCTACCACAGCCTTCCACAGTATCAATACAAACACGTATAAAAAAATAATCAAAGACAACCCCTACCCCTCTTTCCTTCATTACCTTCATTCATTCACTTCACTTGTCCACAAACTTCACATCATTCCTTCTCTCCTTTTCCATCTTTTTCAGCAACAAAGGCCATTCCCCCAGTTTTATCCGGTACCGCATCAACTGCGTCACTGATCCAACGCCACCACCTTTTAGTCACCTTCAGTTCATCTTCCTAAATGCAGCTGCACGCCTCCAAAACCCAGACACCCCCTCAACTCCTCCACCGACTCCTCACGTGCTCCATGAACTACCTGAAAATTCCTATAAAGAATCCTAAAACTCTCCACAACGGCTCATGAGCCTGTTTCTCCACTCAATCTAATCCAATTCAAATTTCCTTTGTACTTCTTCACACACTACACCAATGCTATAAGCACCACTGCCTTTACATTTCACCAGCCAAATTATTTTTTTTTTAATCTTCACCTCATCTTCACTTCATAATCATAACTCAAAACCCCATTTCAATTTAGATTCAATAACAGAATCACAGAATGGTTGGGGTTGGAAGGGACCTTAAAGATCATCTAGTTCCAACCTCCCTGCCCTGGGCAGAGACACCTCCCACCAGACCAAGATGCTCAAAGCCCTGTCCAGTTCCATCCTGGATAATTTATTTGCTTTCTTTCCTGTAGCAAACGACCCTCACAATGCCACAATGTATGTGGTGACACCACCACCAAGCTGTTTTCAACAGACATGGATGGCACGGACATACATATGTATGCGCACATAGTGTGAAGGCCTTCACAAGTATGGCCCAACAGAACAGAAAGATTTTTATAATCATCCTAAATGCAACAATACTTGCCCGATGACATTCTTGAACACAGAGTCATTAGGCTGAAAGTCTACTTCTCACACCCCAACAGCGGGGCTGGCTGGCCGGGGGCACCAGGCACCTTACAGAGGAATGGCACTGCCACGGGAAACTCAAGACCAAGACCTGAACCTGTGTCCAGAGGTACCTGGACCAGCCAAGGTGCCCTGCTGGCAGCGTCCTCCAGATGCTGGCAGAAATAAACCAGCACTACACCTCTAGAAACGTCCCACTGATGATGATGAAGCAGTGTGCAGCACCATCCACGCAAACGCTTTCCAAGAGAAGTGCTTAAAGCCCAGCTTTGGTAAGAATTGAGCGACACGCCAGGCTCCTGCTGCCTTCAACGGAAGGAGTAGGTGCCTGCGAATCGCCTCATTAGGCTGTGTAAGTCCAGGTGCTTCGTATAGAAATTCTCTGCCTTTCCTGAGACATGAAGAAAGCACGAGGTGTGAAAGGAATACAGTGATGAAGAAATCAACAGAAACTACAAAGGTTTGGTTCAGGAAGGAAAGAGAAAGACGCAGCAGGTCTGTGCAGCGGCTGGGGACGGCACGGCCAGGGCTTCGGAGCAGAATGAAGCAACAGAGTTTTACGTATGGTAATGCTGTCCTGACTCGAGAGGGTGGTAAGGCAGCCACAGAAGAGTTAAAGAATTAAGTCATGTTTCCTTGTGAGGCTCCATTAAGCAATACAAGTGAGTCTTGTGTAAAAGGATTTTTAGTTCGTCGTTACAAGTGCGGGTAATGAAGAGGATGCATGCTGGAAATGTCAGATGATCCATAAAGAACCAGCGCTGCAAGATTTATCACTCTCACATCACCCTGCTCCATCACTCCACCTGAATAATGAATGCTTTTTACGTTCACATTTGTGTACAAAACCCATTTGCACAACAGAGAAATAACTCTGGAAGCAGAGATTCTTCCTAATCTCTCACCCAGGCGCCGGCTCCTGCCTGCACTGAGCGGCTGCGCAGTTAACGAATACATCAACGCTAAGCAATGCATCACGGCTGCATCCCCTTCCCCGTACCCACTCCCAACTGTCGCCCAGCTGACTTCGGTACCAAAAAAGCAGCAAAAGCACAATTTATTTTGCAATAACACACTACAGTGATGGGGCATTAGCTAACATTAAGATTAATTGCTCTGAGCTAATGAATCATCCATTACTAATCCCCTCAGCTGAAGCTACGCAACTAAATAACAAGCTGACCCAGACTTCTATTAAATTCTCTGCAGAGTCTCACCTTGCAGTCGCGGTCACAAAGAAATGTTTGTTAATTTCTACAAAAGATGTCTTGATAGAAAAAAGAGAAATACTGTAAAGAAAGACGAATCAAATTCCGGATGAACAAGGGTAGATTCAGAAGAGGTATGGGGAAGAAATCCTTTGCTGTAAGCGGGGTGAGCCCCTGGCCCAGGGTGCCCAGAGAAGCTGTGGCTGCCCCATCCCTGGAGGGGTTCAAGGCCAGGTTGGATGGGGCTTGGAGCAACCTGGGCTGGTGGGAGGTGTCCCTGCCCAGGGCAGGGGGGGGCACTGGGTGGGCTTTAAAATGAAGCTTTTGGGTAGTTTAGACCCACCTGCCAGGTGGGTCAGTGTCCCAGGCTCTGCCTAGGGTAAGAGCGCGCGGTAACGTCACCTCCAACCTCAGCTACTTTATGATCCCACACAATGTTTTGCTGTCTAGTTAAAGCCCCTTTCTTTGGCTCTTGTTCACAAACACTCTCGACAGGTAAAAGCCACCTACCAGTTTCCATCTCTGCTCTGGAATAGCGCTGATATCCACAGGATGACGCTCTATTACATTGAGAAAACGGGCCTCGGGCACAGCAATAGCACAGATTATATGGATCCACCTGGAAAAAAAAGTTAGAGACAAATCAGTCTACCATTGTTTGAATTAAATACTCAAGAGGGCAGTTAACATTTCTCCGACTCCCTCAGTATCAAGGAATATTTATGGTGGTTGGCAGCCTTGGCAACATTACCAACTGATTGTTAACCACGGTCGCACAAGGTAAATGTCTCTGGAACAACAGGGATCAACCTTCTCATGCATCTGATCTTGCATGATACTAAACATTCTCTGAAAAGGCTTTTCTCTGAGAATGAAACAAATTTCAGAGTGTTCAGAGCCACCGAAAAGCCTGGTGCAGGGTATAAGAGAGCACAGTTATTCAAGCTCATCCTGCCAGTTTAATGAGTAGGAGTTACTTCCAAAATGCCAAAACTAGGTGCTACACTGGACATCAAGACCAAATTGACAACACTGGAATATCAGATGCAGTATGGAAGGACGAAATATTTAAGAACATCGCTTACCGCCCATCAGTGGTCATCTGAAGAGCTCCTCCCCTGAGATTGCAGAGGCAACATTCCTGTAGGAACAAAACTCTTTCAGAACTGGACCAAAAAGCTCTGTCCATCTTTCCCAAAAACTTGACTACACCACATCTGAGATGCAACGGCAAACTGCACCCTCCCACCACCCATCTCTGTTGAAGTATCTAATTCATTCCCACAGTAGATTTTCTTCTGTCTCCGGAAGAGCAACACTTACCGCTGCCCACGCACTGGCTGAGCACCGTGAGCAAGACCAACTCTCATTCACCAAATCTGGACGTATTCCGTAACAGCCTGAAAGAAACAAAATTAGATCCTTCAGAGTTTTGCTAACAGTCTGCAGTATTGACTGGCTGACTTTTTAATTCAGAAGCACCTCTGAAATCAGGTGCAGCATTTGAATTCAAAAAGTCTACGCTCAGACGAAAGTCGTCAGAAAAGTCATTGTTGGGAACAGGGGCAGAATTTGGGACCAGCAGGTCTAAAACCAAACAAAACCACACAGAGGTAACCCTCAATGTTTTTTCCCCTCTTTTGCAAAGACTACAGTAGCAGTACTTTGATTCTTCAGGCAAGATCTGGGCTCAAAAGTGACGTTACTACTGCTGGGACGCGCTCACACATCAAACCAGCTCAGACCACTGAATTTTAGCCCGACTGAAGCAGTCATCTGTGCTCAGTGGCATTAGAAGGAAGGACAAACTAACTAATATTGCAAGGAAATTAAATACATGCATTTCACATATTTAACAGTAGTTCAACTAATACTAAGTTCTCATTATACGAAGTGTTAGAAACATCTGACTTTATAGAGCATCAATGACTGTAATATGCAAGAACCAAATCCTCCTACATACTTCTCTGCAGCACCAAAATAGTAAAGTGGTATTATACTCATTATAAAGACAGGGAAATAAGACCAAAAAGAGCCCTTAAAATTCTGTAAAAGGCACTGAGGTTTACCACTGAAGATAATAGGGACAAGACACACAAATACTTTTGAAAAATTGGATCTACGTGCTTCCCGCCAGCTTGCAAAGAAAGCCTGTAGCAGAAAGTAAAACATATCACAAATTGCTGGCCAGCATCCTACCTAACACAAAGCTCGCTCCTGGGCTCTACCTATCCTAACAAAATTGAATGTAAAATTTCAGCCAGAGAGTCTCCAATTACTGAATGAAATCAAAAAGAAGTTATTCAGAAAGCACCACGATTGCCACAATAACCTGATTTATAAAAATCATCCACTTAACCAGATAAACACTATGTCAAAAGAAGTCAATAATATAGATCCACAGCTGTCTTCCACACCTGAGGTCTCTTTCCATCATATGGCAAATCACAAAAGCAGATTCAACCCAGTCCTTGAAAACGGGCAGGGGTGTCCAGTCTAAAATACTGACCTGGAAACTGAGCTGAAAGGGGACAGATGCCCATAACGGAAATACTCAAAACTCTCACAACAGTGTATAACGGGCTGAAATGTCAGCATTGATTTATCGCCTCAGGACCAGAGGTAGGTGGACTTCGGGATCCGAGGGGAGAACAGTCACACCTACTGAACACCAGATTGTCCCTTAACAACGATCCCAACGGATCAAGAAAATTACGCTCTTTTTATAGCTCTTTGTCAACGCTTTAAAAGCCCAGAGACCTTCCCAAAATCTTTGTTCTCTGCGCGTCCTTGCTGTTGTCATAACCTAGCACAGCTGGGCGAGGGCACCTCTCAGTAACGAGGAGACTGCCAACTGGTTTTCCAGCATGCTGTCGGATTAACCAAAACACACCTCAACACTGCAATCCTGTAATAAAAGGAAATGGATTCTCTGCAGCAAAGTCAAAGGAATATCACAGTCCAGAAGTACAAACAGCGACAAGGAAACAACGAGACGCTGGAGACCGCATCAGACTAGATCCAACTTCTGTCCTACCCTCAAGGGTAGAGCACAGCCGAAATAGAAAGCTGAATTTCTGAGCCTGCAGATTACCGTCACCTTGCCCACATCCCTCTGTCCCTAAATAGAATTTGGCCACTGAAACCATCTGGCTAGACCGGACTACTGAAGACATATGGATGTACAAGCTGCAGCATCTCTGTTCTGATCGCTACAGAGACAGCAATCCGTGAAGCAAGAAATCAATCTTTATCCTCCCGCTCGCTCTGCGGCACAGGCTCGCACTGGCCAGAAGCAGCCATCATCACGGACTCAGTACAGAACTAGAAGTTGCGTTCCAGTTCTCCACGAGGGAGTCACGCCGAGCTGCACGGTGACCTGCCGACTATAAAACTGGAACAACAAAAGTAATTCCAGCTGATGCAAATCAAATAAGATTTCCCATCTGTCAAGATCCAACAGCTGAACGGTAATTCGTCACATCTCCTAGTACCAGTGCAAATGTTAACTAGATGTCCTGCAATCTCCAGTGAAGGTACACCCCACCAGGATTAATCAGATCTGCTTTTAGACATAACTATCAGGGAAACAAACAGACATATGTTCCCTTTGTAATCAAGTGCCATTCCTACAAACAGTAACACAGGCACTAATAAAATCTGTCTCAGAAACTACTCCATAATCTCTGATGCACGCAAGAACAATACAGCCTTACCCAGCAGACCAATATTTGAGCAAGCGAAGAGAGTGCGATCAGCTTTGTGATTTCTGCTTTATTACAAAAAATGAAAGATAACAAAAGAACCTTTTCTCTGTGACAGAGAAGAATCAGCCAACAAAACAAATGGAAAAAAGAACATTTCTGTGTACTTTTAAGATCGGTGACTGCCAAGATGGACCTGAATATACAGACATACTAGTACCAGAAAAGGAGAAAGTGGGAGCGGCAGGTACAGCAAGCACGCCAAAAGGAATTCAAATATAGGCACTTTGTGAGATTCTCAATACCCAAAACACTTTGGTGAAGAAGGGAACACTCACTGGCATGAACCTGCAGGCAGCATTTGGCACAGGATATCAAGGGACTGGTTCCATCCTCTCCAATGTATGAATTTGAAGGAAGTGGCTCTGTGTTTTCTCCACTTGAGGTAAAGCACATCTCCGGGATCAGAGGCTTGGTCTTTTGTCCGCACTTCGAAAGGTGGACGAAAGAGGTGGTCTCGCCTGCAGAGACTGGGGCAGCTTCTTTATCCATCTGTAAAGACTTTAAGAGAAAATACCATCATATGGAATCGCCTCTTCCCTGGTCACGATTTTAACCCTAAAGTCAGAGCACCTTGCAAAAAAAGTCATCCAACACCTGAGCCACACAGCACAAATAATGAACTTTAAATCCTGTCTTCTCCTGCACCGCACCCCCCCCCGGCCTTTTGCTCCTTTTCCTCTTCCTCAGGCCTGTACTGGGATCTGTAATTTATTCTGAAAGCTCAAGGAAGCATTAGAATAATGAGACGCTTTCCCTGTTTTTCTTCTGTAAAAATCTAAATTCCTAAATTACAGCTGTAAACACCAAGGGGAAAAAAAAAAAAAAGAAAATATTAATAAAAGCAAGGCCTTCCTTCCTCCTCTCCCATCCTTTTGGCATCCTTCCCGACTCTTTCTGCAAGAATTTCTCCAGAAGGGCATTTCAAGGTTCCTGGTAGCCGACCAGAGTTAAAACCAACGGATTAAAACAGCCCAGCTGCACCCAGTTGTCCTTACAGCCATCACACACCACCACCCCGCAATCAGACCAGATATTTTATTTTCTGTCTGTATAATAAATGAAGAGATTTTATTGAAGGGGGAGGTGGGTTCTGCTTTTCTCAGAAAAAGCTTCCAATATAGAGATGTGCATCTGCGGCACGTATTCCTAGTGGACACACAAAGCCAGACTTGGCTCTATAAGGATGCAGGAACAAATCAATGCACAACTGGGCAAATAACTAATTCATCTGATAAATTTTGCCTTTCTGCTCATAATGTATTCCAAAGCATATTGGTAGTTTCCAAAAAAAAAAATTATGTATGTGCTTACTCAGTAAATTTTTATTTTCCTGCTTGTTTGCATATATTCAGAAGTCCGGGCCCGCAGCTAAACAAGAGCAATCACACGCCCAACGTGGCACCGTTTCTCCGCATGAAACAGTGTTTGCAGTGCAAAGCTCTTTATGTGCGGTTTCAAAAATGAAAGCTGAGAAAGCCAGAGAAGCCAGGGAAAATGACCCAAAAAGGCTCCATCCGCTGCCTCTGCCAAATCCAAACACACTCCTTTGGTGAGCAAATTTGTATGAGCCTTCTTTCTTTATTATAAAGGTCTGTATCATCACTCACACAGCGGCCACCACTCGGCACCCACACCCACCCATCGGAGCGGTATCGGGAATTACCTGGTTGTAGGGGTAGAAGAGGGTGCAGACAGCACAGTATGGCTCGCTCAGGGCAGCAGCTGCATTGAATTTTCTTTCAGCTGGGAAATTATGTGCTTTATTTTTCCACTGGAGGGAAAGTAAAGATTTCAAAGCCTCTGGGTCACTCATATCTTCCTCCCCGGAAAATGGAAATGTTTCTAGAAAGAAAAAAAATCCCAAAACAACGGACAGTCAGTAGAGGCAAAAGAGTCTGCAGAGAGGAGAGGTAAACACAGCAAGGAAGGGCTAAACAGCTAATGTTTCAGCAACACAAGAAGTTCAATAAGAACGTTCAACTCGTTCCTCATATATGTATACCTCAAGTAATTCCTGTAATGGATATAATCGATTTATGGGTAGGATAGGCAAAATAGACACTGATGACCTAATGGAACCGGCCACGAGGAAGAAGAAGGAAGAGAATCTAGATTTACTGCCCCCACAACCTTCTATCTGTGGAAACCTACAGCATCCTTTTAATGAAGCCAATTCAAAACGCGTGATACAAGTGCAAGGAAATCCCCCGTTCCTTCCTCCAGCTGGGAGCCACAGCCTCTGGAAGACACTCATGCAGTGTGTGCTGGTTTGGTGAGGCCAGCTCCCACTTCCCACTGGTCAGCAGCCAGTCAGTTTAACCTTCCCAGAGCTCATCCCATACCTGTTTCTGCAAACATAAGTCTTGGCCGTGAGACAGCCGGGGGTCCAGCTTTCATTCTACTATCCTGAGCTGCTTCACAGCTACTTCCATCGAGTGCACACCACTAAGCCTTCAATTTGCATTCACCGCCAGCTTTTCTTCTGCCAGAGCTCTGATAGGTACTGCTTCTGCTAATTAGTTTGCTAATTCTTTGTCTTTACAAAACCTTTAAAAGGCCCTTGGCATTTTATGATTAAACCACCGCAGACTCCATTTGTGCCAGCCTAGGTTCCAAGTTTCTTACCATTCCTCATTAAGCAATTTAAGTCACTACAAGCTTTAAAGAACTTTTCCACCCTAAACTAAGTGTAAACCACTCATTTCGTTGTCAATCTGCAAAGTTTCCGAAAGAGCAGCTTTGGCCAGGGGAACTCAAACACAGCGGAACATTATCACCATAGCCCAGCACATTAAACCAAACCCTTCACTGCTTCCCTGTTAATTACTGGAAACACCAGTTAATGTTCTGCTCTCAAGGAGTCCAAGCCTCCTCCCCATTTCTACTATCCTTTTAAGATCTTCAGGCCCTTGGGTTACCAGAAATGATAGAAGGAACTTGTAGTAAAACACTAATGGCCAAGTTTACATCTCAGATTCTAAACACTCCCTCCAACTAATCCGATATATATTTGCCAGACAATGCAGGAAATTTTATTGTGTTTAATTAATCGATCCTTTTTTTGAGATGATGAGAATGCTGTCTGTGTATCCCTGTCAATTCAAACTTCCTAAAAAGTGTCTTTTCTTCCTATATTTTGATTTTTATCTTGGTATCCAAGGGCTAACAATAATTGCTAATACCACAGTCTTTTCCACAGCAGTGCACAGGATTCTGCTGGAAAGGGAGACCAGCAGGAACAGCCTTGCTGGGGGCGAGCCAGGATTTCTTTCCGAGGGAAGACACGGCCCACGCCAGGAGCTGACGGCCAGTCCTGCCAGCATCCCACCAGCACGGGGCCTCCTAACAAACGTGATTTACAAGGACGTGTTCATAACTTCAGCAACACGTGCTTATGTGTCCACACCTCGTGTAAGGCACAGGCAAAATTTAAAATACACCAGTGACCTCAGGTATGCAGCTGATACTTTCAAGATGCCTTACTTCCAAAGCAGAGCTCAACCTCCACCTTTTGAAGACACCAAGGACCTTTAGCAACATTTGAAGACATGAGCCAAAAAACAAACCACGGGTTTCTCCAAATTTTAGTCAAGGCATATCAGGAGGCAAGAAAGGATTTATGATACCGGTGAAATCAATGAAACCAGCATCATAATCCAGAGTGACAGATGGAGAGAAAAAAAGGTAATTTCTGTTGTATGTTATGATCTCCTTCACTCATCCCAGGATGGATTCGAGGCGAGACACAGCATTCAGGATGGCTCCTATGTTTC
Organism: Rhinoptilus africanus; assembly: GCA_013400135.1. Taxonomy (NCBI): domain Eukaryota; kingdom Metazoa; phylum Chordata; class Aves; order Charadriiformes; family Glareolidae; genus Rhinoptilus; species Rhinoptilus africanus. The sequence goes on from VXBO01012827.1 coordinate 196,387, forward strand.
AAGCAAGTTATACACAAGTAGAAAAGGCTAACGCAATTTGTCTCAACTGAATCTTACTGCAGCATATGCCTTCCCTTCATTTCCATGCTCACTCTTCCTCACGTCAGCCTCCAGACCATCCTTACATATTAGCCCTGAAAAAACGAGGAGTGCAGAGAGCTGCTTCTATTCCCTGGCGGCCAAGGAAAGAATCTGTTTGATCAGATTTTGCCCAACAGTGCTGTAAATCAGTCCCTAAGAAATGCCAGCTTTCACAGAAAGTTGCTTCTGAGTCAGCCAAGTCCCCGCACACCATCCAAAAAGTCAAACCAGTGAAAAGAATCTGTCTAATGAGGATCCTTCAGCACAAAGTTTGCCGCAAGGTCTCACACCAAAACAGGAAAACAAATCCCAACAGCCTTTCAAGGCTTCACTCCACGTTACAAATATGCAAGACATCAAACGCAGCACCCCGGTAAGAAAACAGAGCTATGGATACACAGAATATCCCCTTCCTACACAGAGTTTCTTTAAACCCAATGATTTATTCTCTGAAGGAACGCGAACAAGACAGACATTGTCCTTTTGAATATGAAGTTGAAAGTTCCTTGAAGGCAGGGACTGCCAACCACACCTTCACCTACCTGCCCCAGCACGCAAAAACCTTCTCACTCTGGACTTTTCTATATCCCGAGTACACTATAACGTGGGCACGCCATGCTTTCAGCCCAGCTGGCAACTGGCTCACCCCTCTTTTTCTCCCCAAGAAGGGCGGGGGGAGAGGGAAAAAGGAAGGGAAAGGGAGGAAAAAGAAGTATGTTGAGATAAAGACAGTTTAATAGAAACAATAACAGGAAAGGGAAAATAACAATAACAACAACAACAATGACAGGGGTCACTCTCACCGCCCATGGACTGGCACTGACCCAGCAGTGATCGCGGACCCCCGCCCCACAGCCAGCCCCACTTATGTACTGTGCAGGATGTCTGCAGTATGGAATATCTCATTGGCCATTCCATCCTTCTGTCTGCACTGCTATGGGAAGCTGTAAAGAGTCCTTGAGTAGTGTAAATATCCCTCAGCAACAACTAAAAACAATAGGTATTATTGACATTCCTTTCACCGCAATCACCAGAAAGAAAATTAACTCTTTCCCAGCCAAAACCAGGAGAAGGCAAGACCCAGAAGTGGTAAAATACACCACGCAACAGAAGTGAGAGGAAAGAGGCTTTTTTTTCCTGGACTGTTATGGCATTCACAGTGACTGGAATGTGGGAAAAGAAAAACCAGCCATCTACAGTTTAGCGCTGAGAGATTTTCTAATTCTCATTTCCGTATCTGCCAAGAAAAGCTGGGCCCCAACATTCACAGGAATTAAAAAGCCAACCAAATATTTAGAATTAACTTTCCCTACACATAACAACAGCCCTAACCTCCACCACTCTCCGAGGTGAACAGATCTCATTTGAATGCAAGATCTAAGACGGAGCTTTTATCTTAAGATGTTATTTTCTGTGAACTATTGTTTTTTTCCCTTTGCCCAAAACTTTGCCTCATTCTGCAGCCAGCAAAATATTTTTCTTGAGAGAAAAAAAGGGTGGGAGGTGAGAAGGGACACCTCCCACAGATGAATTTTATTTCCAGCTGGGTTATCAAAATGGGAACATGCTGCATTTTCTATGAGTTAAGTGTAACACAAAAAGTTTCAGGCCATCGTTATGTTAACGACTTCAGCAATCTTTCAGAGCACTCACCCTCATCGCTGGAGGTCTCCTGTTTAACCACTGACAACGGGGAGCGCGTTGGTGGTTTGCCCAGTGGATGACGACGACTCTTTTTTATCTCCATCTTCATTTTTGAAAAAGCAGAAGCAGTCTGTAACAAACCAGAATAAGCTGGATGGGAACCCTGGAGTATCTTGGCAAGGGAAGGAGAGTACAGAACAACTGAGGCAGCCCCCTTGTCATAAGGAGTTCTTGAATTTATACAGCAAACTTTTCACTGCTGCCATCAATAAGCCTTCCAAGCCAATTACTGTAGTAGATAAAGCCAAAGTTATCCCTTAAGATGTTGGGTAAAGGTAAACTACAGTGGTTTTTGTTAAAATCAGAACAGCTTCAAGCCTGCCAATTACCTTGGCTTATGAAAAATCTGGTCAATCACAGAAATCACTAGGAACTCCAGCACGAAAAGTATGTACAGAGCATACAGCAGCGGAAACATCCTACTAGGACACGACAGTGCATTTTATGACAAACGTGGTTATACCGTACTGTCCCCACTGCCCTGAGCACCAGCCAACGCTGGAAATACTGCAGTGCATCCTCGTCGCAGGGGCTCAGAGTCCTCTCTGGTGCTGGGCACCGGACGCGTTACGGGGGAGTTACTTCCCACGGGAAACCCCCAGCACCACGTGCTTTGGTTCACAAACACGACCGCAAGCAGCAGAGCCACAGCACTGAGAAGGAAATCCAAGGCCATTCCCTGCTACACAGGAGCGAGCAGAGATGAAAGCACTTAGGCCAGCCTAGCATAGCAGACTGGGTTCTTCCTCTCTAGTCTGCGGCTGTTATATTAGAAAAATGTACAGGAAAGTGTAACTGTGCCGTGCTGGTACGGCAATGCACATTCCCACCTATCCCCGCTATTTCTAACAGGGCTTTTCCATTCCCTCCACTCTCTGAGCAGCATCATGCAGGAAAACAGAGCTACATCCCATTGCTCTGACTTGCAGCTAAATCTTGAACATTTTCCTCCTTCCTCTTGTGGAAACTGTCCTCAGGAAAACACTCCCCAAGGAGAAGAGATGCCTGCGACAGATTACATGGCGTGAGCTGTAATGTCCATGAAAAAGTTTTCCACCAGCTTTTCCAATACTAAATCTTCATAATGGAAAAGATCCCTAGGCAACACTCCATAGCAGGCCAACGCTTGGAAGCATAAAACACATGCTATGTGCTGGACAAGTCAGAAACAAGGGAGAATTATTACTGAAATGGTGCGATCAGAGTCCCCCTTGGGATTGTTTGGTTTTACCGCTCTGAGAATAGCTGCCCTGCAGCAGCCATTTCCTTGTGCTGGGTTTTCCTGCCTGGTGCTTGGATCATCATTTCAGTATTATCTGTACTATTAGCAGCAGGAAAAGAGATTCTCTTTGAAGACAGTGACAAGAGTGATTTCTCAGCTAGCATCAGTGCAATGATGGACTGAGCTATGGACCGAACTGGGAGAAAACACCCAGTCTCTTCCTGTAAGAGAACTTTATGGCTCACCAACACGGCACGAGTCTGCTGGAGGCTCGAGCACAACTCAGGACTCCCCTTATTCCAAGTTTGGTCCTTAACTTGTTTCTTAAAACTAGCAAATCTTACAGTCACCTCCTTGGTCATGCATACCTGTAAATCACTGACCTCTGCAGCCACCTCTGCATTTTCTGCTTCTGCATTCTCCTCCTCCTTCACAGAGACTTCCATGGGGACCGTCTCCTCCTGCCAGCTTGGACTCTTCTGCGTGGCAAACTGCTCAAACGCCTGCTGGCAGGACATGCGCTCCTTGTCAAACACCACCTTTTTGGTCCGTGGAACCACGTAAAGCATGGGAATGATGGGCCGGGGTTTAAAGTCATCTTCCTCCGCTGGCGCCTCCGAGGGCTGGACAATGTTCAGGGGAGCTGGTGGCAAGCTCTTTTCTGCCGTGGACGATGTAGGTCCTGCTGGGGTTACCAGTGGCCGTGCTGCTGGCGCCTCGTCCTCTGCCGGCTGCTGCTGGGGCGGCGGTGGCAGTGGTGGCTGCTGCTGCGGCAGAGGCGGCTGAGGTGCCTGCAGATGGTGCTGGTGTTGATGGAAGAGGTGCTTCTTCTTCCTCTCGCCTTTGATTTTCGGAGGACGGGCCTTTACTTTGCAGTCACCTGATTGAAGAAATAGGCAACGTTTAGCTTCATAGGCCAAGATTTCTGGGCATTTCATATTTTTCTCCTTTCATCAAAAAGCTCCGTGCTGGGCTAAGGTATTACATCATGGTATTATTCTTCCCTTCAAACAGGCAGACTGAAAGCTGTAGACATATTCAGCTGTACCTCAGCACTGACTTGGAGCTTACTTTAGAAATAAGAGACTTATGTCATTTCTACGGACTATTTAGTTCTTGACTGGAGCAGAAAGGCTGACAAAATGAACGTTGCCTGGAGGGAAAGCATCTAAACCTCTAAGAAGCCGGACAGTGCGCCAGAAAACATGTATTCTATTACATCAGCCACGACTCTGTATTTCAAGTTTTCTGTAACAGAGCAAACCCATCCACTGGGGTGCAGGAAGAAAATATTTTTGTGTCATTAAGAAATAAAATAAAATAGATCTTTAAAATAGTATTTTACCTTTAGCTCATCTGTTTTAAAATTTCTATTTTTGTGTAGCTTTTATAATGTACATAATATATTAGCACAGTAATACCTGTAGAGATTGGGAGGTGTACTCAAAAATTTTTCGCTAATGAGGGGGCACGATCAAAACAGTTTGGAGACCACCATTAGTTTGCCCTAAGCCCTGGACACCCCCCCCCTGCCCTTTACTGCTCCCTCTAGTTGCAAGCAGAGCCCTCGTCTGCCTGTCAATGCATTCAACAGCCCTGGGAAATGACGAATTGAACAAAGATACCCAAATCATTATTACCAAAAGATTTCTACTGTAAGGTCTTTTAAAAAGATGCCTTTAAAACATAAATCAAGCACAGCGTTGAACCGAGCCTGTTACGGACACCAGGCCAGCGCTCGTTACTGAGGTATCCTTTCCTAACACTTGCTCCATTTGTCCTTGTTTCTCCTACCTTACGGTCATTCATCTTATCTGCATGGTTTTGCAGGTCTCTCACACGGCTGTGACAACAAACACACTTCTCAAACAGCTAGATGTCTCAATATTTTTACTAGAGGCAAGTAACAACCCATAAATGTCTCCCCCACTGATCTTCCTAATATAGCTCTCTTAAAAGATCCACACAGCCAGCTTTTACAGCAGTAATTAAAATTCCTGCTGGCCACCGAGCGAGTGTCTCTAGGTTAGGATAGGAGATGCCTTCACATCTCGCCTTGTTCCATCTAAAATGATGTATGTTCCCTTTGCCCGACTCTTCCCCCACTTCATGAATGAAGTTATCAGTTCGCTCAGAGCAAAGTAAATAATCGCTGCTCCACAGACAGATGCCAGTGCTCGATTTATTTCATAAGAGATTGCTTTTCACCTCCAGAAGCTAGGACTAGATGACTCTGCTGCAAAAGGTCATTTTCCCACTCACGGGATGGGGAGGAGGGCTGATGAGAACGGAAGACGTTCACCCTAACAATGCTGCTTCACCAATCCCAACCTGCTCAGACTCCTCCATTAAGGACCAAACCAAAGCTGACCAGCCAGACCCAGTAAACAGAAAATCGGATAAACCACGGCACTACAACGAGGTACCTGCAGGAGGAAGGGTTTGAAAAGAGAAGGTGAATAATCACACAATAAAGTGCTAAAATCCCTGCTGAAATCTAGGGGATACCTCAACCTCGACATTCCCAGAAGTCTAGTCCAATGACTTGATTTACATGAATTTATAAAAATGGGAACACGTCCAGCCCAAATAGTTACTGTCGTACTTGTGTAGGCAGTCCCTCAGATAAACTGGTTTGTTCTATCACAGAGAAAGGAATATTGAATTTCCTTAGAGAAACAAACATACCGAATGAAAGGCAAATTGCATTTTTCCCCAGTTGCACAAAACCAGATCATATTTACTCTCTACACACTCGGAGAATTCTCTACCCAACAACAAAACAAATGCCATTCACCAGCTTTATTGACTTCTAAATGGGTAATTTGACAGCAGCTGGCATGCAGAACTTTGTTTAAAAGTTTTTGCATTAAGATGGACAAAACAGTCTGCAAGTGAATCTATAAAATCAGAAGCTGGAAAAAAGTGAGGGAAAATTCAAAGTCCCTCTCTGGCTATCATGAATGCTTCTATAAAGGAAAGGGATCTTTATGCAGAAATCAATACGGCGGGTTAACAGCAGAATGCTGATCCGCTGTCCTTCCACTGAAGAAGAAAGGCACAAGGAGCAGAGCTAGTGCATGTGGGAAACTGCAGCGTGACAGCAGTTCTTCAGGGTGCGGAAAGTTGCTTGTCTAGAGATAACGTGAAATACTATACGGAGTTCACGCAGGGCCGTACACCAACGAGGTTATAAAAAGCTGCCGTAAGAGCATGGACTTCACCTGTGAGAGAAATACCCCCTGATATCGGGCAAAGACCATTAGAGATGGACTTCAGCGTCAGTCATTTAGCCACAACTTTAGTTAAATAAGTTTTACTGTCAACAGCTCAAAAAGCAACTGTAAATTAGACTTATTAATCAGCGGAAGCACAAGCACATAGATAAGATGAAACTAAAGGCAGGAGAAAGCTGGAGAGTTGTGGCAGTACGTCCCTCTAACACAGCACCATGTCCTGCAGGAAGATGTCTGTCTTTGTACAACAGTTGCACTCAAGGGCTTTTCTTTAATCCACACGGCAGACACTGCAGCAGGTGAAGCAACCACGAAGACTATTCCACCATCCCATTTTCCTCCTAGACACTTTCCGCAGCGGTGCTGAAAATAAGTTTTTCCCTCTTGTCCTAACAGTTAAAGAGCTCTTAACACGTAGTTTAAGTGCATGATTTGGAACTTACTCGACTAGAACGGAGTTTTTATTGTTCCTCTGCCATTCTAATGATCTTGGATCTGTCCTTGTCACTTATCTCTTGTCTCCAAAGGGATATCAGCATTTTGGGCCATTTATTACAAGCATCAACTGTTAAACTTGTACAAGAGCTAAGAGCATACAATTTAACACACCGCTGACACTTTCAAGCTTCGGGCAATAGAAATTTGTGCTAGTCCTGCTATGTACAACAATGATTTTCAAACTCCTTATTTCCCATGCAAAGGGAAAATACACCACCTAGCTAAGAGAGACCCTGGAACTGAACAAAGACCTCAGTTCTTTCCCCAGAGCTTCCACAGATTTCTCTGAAGATCGTTATCAGGGTTCTCCAAACAGTTGGCAGCCTCATTTTTCTCCAAATGCTAAACAAATTATGGATATGTACAATATCTGGACTGCGCAGGCGGTGAGCCCCTGGCCCA
>VXBO01012829.1:5103-34012 GCA_013400135.1 Rhinoptilus africanus
TCTAATGGAATAAAAAAAAGGAAAAAAAAAAAAAAAAAGGAGTCTTCTGGTTAATAAAATAAGTATAACCTTCATACTACAAATGAAATGGTTTGGATAATTGAGCCTCAATGATTGAGTGTCAGTCTGAGACAAAAACTTTACATTCTCCTACCTGTTAACTCCTACTTGTTGTCATTCCTGGTCTTTGCTGAATTTAACATGAATCACTGACTCAGACACAAGCTGAATTTCTTGCAGGCTTTCACTATTTTATCTGTAAATAACATATGTAATATGTATTTCACCAATATCTTTATTCTAAGTCACTGAAGAAGAATTTTGGGTGTGCTTTTTTTAACCTCTCTTCTTGCCTCTTCAAGATGAGCATTTCTGTGATGTAAAATGTTATTTGGGGGTCCATGGCAGTGAGTAATTTATATAAGAAAAAAAACAGTTGGGGATGTTTCTTTATGGGTATGTCTTATTTAAATAAAAAATACTTCAAATTTAATTCATTCCAATTCGCACTCACTTTGGTCTTTTACTGTTGTAAAATGCAAATAATGAATAGAGGAGGGTTATTTTCTAACTTCCACAGTGGGTTCAACTCTTGAGGCTAAGAAATACACTTTAGGACAATGGCAAATGGATGACACTTGGCATCTGAAGCCTCGCCAGCAGAAGAAAGAACCTATTCTCTAAGGGATTACATCCAAACAATGAGGTTCATTTTTTGTTCTGCAGATTAAAAACATTACCACTTGCAAACACATGTAGACGTCTCCATATGAAAGTTTGTTGTAGGCCTTCAATTTTTAAAAATGCGGATTTTCTTCACAATGGAATATTTTAAACCCTCTCTTTAAAATTTGAGTCTTATCTATGAAAAAGACGTATAATTGTATATGGTCGTTTCTATGAAAAAGATATGACATAACAAAAGTTTAATAACTTCAATAGTTTATTCTCAGATGATGCTTAAGTATGAGCGGAATATAACTAGGGGTTAGTTTATATTTCTTTGAAGTGTCCAAGCCAAAAAAATTTGGCTAATATAAAGCTCCTTACGGCTGGTTTTTTTTTTTTTTAACTCTTACAAGCTAATTCCACATATGCTCTTTTCTCTCTTCCTTTTAATTTTCTTAGATGAATGAAGACTAGACATTTTTTCTTGTACCAGAGTGGAAAAAAAAAACCAACACAAGACCAAACAGGTTATTTAAATATACCAGATTAAAAAAAAATTGCATTGTATAGTTTCAGATCTGATTCTGTTTGCACGGAAGCCCCATATGAAACCTGCCAATTTTCAGTTATAAAGATATGTCTGAATAAACAGCTACACTCCTTGAATTGTAAGTTCTCTAACTGAATTCAGTCTTTCAGTTTCTTCTTTTAACTCAAGCTCGCTACTGATTAGGAAGTGACATTAGACTAATTCTTTCACAACTATATCTCACTTTGTCAAAAAATATTTTTAAGATATTTTTAAGATCTTACCCTATACTGAACCACAAGCTGACCAATGTTTTGACAGACCTGAAGGAATCTCATCTATCACCATTCTTCATAAAAATTGAAAATATGTTATGGAAGTTCCCTATTTTTAGGAAATAAATAAGGAAGTTTTATGCTGACATTCAAATTGTAGGACCATCAGGTTTTACTCACTTTAAGTCTATGATTTCAAAAAATGGAACTCTGTGTGTTATTGTCTTCTGTTGCTTCTCACTTCAGTGGGATTAACTTCTATTCTTGCCTGCAAGTGCAAACTCTTAAGAGGGTGAATATCCTGAAGTCAGTAGTTGTATCCTTAAAATTATCCTGAGTGATTTACAAACTACCAGTGAACAAATGCTGATAAACCCAAGCAATTATATTGGAGCTGAACCAAAGAAATTACAGTGGAATGACCCATGATGCTTTCCAACTTAATACAAATTGCAAAATAGAGACAAAAACTACCTTTGAGAATGTATTTTAAAAATTATGATCTCTTGCGGATGCTGCTATTTTTGAGGTTCAGTGTAGAAAGGTAGAACTACTTATTTTCTTCTGAAAATATAATTAGGTATTAGGCTTGCCAACCACCATTGCTTTTATTACTTTTGTTTCAGAAGTTCCTAGAATACATTTCAAACAGAAAAGACGAGGCAGTATTAAATACTTGGTGCTTACATTTTAGACAACTCAAATTATAGGATTTGCAATTTGGAAAAACTATGCTTCGTAATGGTGAGAGCAAGAAGATACACTTGTCTAGAGGCCTTGTGTAGAGGCCTTGTGTTTTCTTCTGCTTCTCATCTTTGTTGTCTGAGATTCTGCTGCTTTGGCTTTATTTCTCTGGAGTTATGTTTTTGTCCCTGATTATTTTTTTTTTTAATTTTTTTCTTGAAGATTTATGAAATATCTTAGGGATATTCTTGTAGCTCATTCTGTAACACATATTTCTGAAAATCCTGTTTTCTGTATAGAGGTAAAATGTGAGAAATGTAGACTGCTGGGTTTTAAACAATTTCAGCATGTAACTGATCCAGTTCTAACATACTTTAAAGACTGATCAAACAGAGATAAATTAAGAACCAATGGGTCTTATAAACTAACGCAAAAGTTAACTGAACAGCAGGCATAGGATCAGCATTTATTTATGAGATGATTAAACACTACTTATGAGACATTGTGCTATTTGGGGAAATTGCAGGGATTAAGCACTCTAAAAGAAGTATTTGTAGCAGGTTTTGTTCTTTTTGCTGTTGCAGCTGCTGGTGTTGGCACTTACCCTTTTCCAGTTTAGCTCTTTTCCAGCTACCCACCAATACAGTTAACAACAAAGAAATATTTTTAAGTGTTGCAATGCAGACACATAGAGGATTAGTCACCCAGGCTAAACGAGGGGAATTTAGTAGGGTATTGCATTTCAGCCTCAGAGAGGCATGGGTTGTAGAACTAAAACAAGACTGAAAAAGAGCTTTGAGAGTGAGAGAGTCTGAAAAACAATTGAGCCAGAACCAGCCTGGTATCTGGCCATAGAAGAACGCCATTCATCAATACAGCATATGATACCTCCCTAATGCCGAGGTAAATTTGATAATCCAAAAGCCTCTTCTATTCACAACATTTGGCCCCATTTCTCTTCTTCCTCAGCAGACTTCTTTCACTCAGATGCATCCATCAGTTTTGAATATCCTTTCTGGCATGAAATTCAGTAAAAATGATAAATCTACATTTTTGAACAGAATAATAGGGTATTTGTAACAGTAATTAACCATTACAGCAATGCCAATATCATAGAATCATAGAATCACAGAATCACCTCAGTTGGAAGAGACTTTTAAGATCATAAGTCCAACCATCAACCTCACTCTGACAAAAGTCATCACTAAACCACATTTCTAAGCACGTCTACCCATCTTTTAAACACCTCCAGGGATGGTGCCTCAACCACTTCCCTGGGCAGCCTGCTCCAATGCTTAATAACCCTTTCAGTGTAAAAATTTTTCCTAATATCCAGACTTAACCTCCCCTGGTGCAACTTGAGGCCATTTCCTCTTGTCCAATCACCTGTTACTTGGGGGAAGAGATCAACCCCCACCAGATTTGAAGTTTCTTCTTTAGAAACTATTGAAAAAGCAAAGAATATAGAAGATAACAAGAGCTAGAATAAGAACTGACACCCAGATAGATGAGATTTAGTAAACCTCAGCTTGTTCCTGATGCTCTACTTGTAGAAAATGGAAAACTATAAGCCGAAATAAATTGCCCAGAATCTCCAGCTCTTACTGGGAAATTTCACAGTAACTATAAAGTCAGCATCTGCCACACTTATTAAGAGTTGATGTCAGATGGCAGAACAAAGGGATAAGTTTAAAATTATTTCTAAGTAAAAGCCTGTGGAAACTGCCAGCTGTTCATCTCCATTTTCTTCCTTCAGAGGAATTTACATGATGTGTTTCTCTTGAGGAAGACCAGTTGCAACCTGGGTTGTAAAACACACCCAGGTTTGGGGGTTTTTTTGCATGAACACGCATGCAGGCAAAGGCATCTCCTGGCTGTGGAGGCATTGCATAGTTCATCTGCTTGTGGCTGAGATGTTTTCTCCCCTCAGAAGATGGCCACATCCATACTGGAGACAGTCCCAGGTCTGTCACAGTCCCAGAGCCATCATGGCCATTGCCTTGGAGAACACTAGCCCCTGGGTCAGGATGCGGATTGGTGTGGTCCGTGGCCAGGCAGAGCCATGGCTGTGGCAGGACCCATGGGCAGCAGAGAAGCACCACCATGGCGTAGGACATAGGCTCGAGACAAGGACTGATGGCCTCAGGCTGAGTTGACATCGAGACCCAAGGGCAGGGTGGGAGGAGGTCCCAGAAGAGGATGGTCAACTTATCAGTGCCCTCAGGGCCCTGACAGACTCCGCTGGCACCTCAGAATGTCTCTAATGAGAGACTTGCTGCGTAGGAAACCAGGGTTTAAAAGTCCACTGAAGTTTATAGCAATTTTTTATGAATGGCTATCTATAGCTAATTCTGTGGATTCTCAAACCAGGGCCAGGATCTGATGGTGAACACTGCTTGCACCTGAAGGGTAAAGAATGCAGACGCAACGTAAAGGAGGTAAGCCTAGTGTTCTTCAGATCTACATCACAGCTTTAATTGCCATCTTTTCAGGGGCTGCTATGGGAGATGCAGTGTACTGCCATGTGCTTCTAGATCACAGGCATCACTATAAAATTGGAAGTATTTATGTCTCTTCTATCTTTTAGTCACTGCTGGAAGGCAGATACAAAGAAGCCACATACCTAACCCTACCACTGTTCAAGTTTTTTATCAGGATGCTGAGCAAATCAATGCTTTGCCTTGTAGCCCATGAAATCCCAGCTCTCTTTTACATGTGTTAGCATGCAAACACTTTCAAGCTGTATAGACATCTTGCTTGCAGAGTCTTCTTGTGCACAGCTATAGCTGTTTGAGAAAAGTGACCCAAAACGGAAGAGTTAAACATACTCTTAGACTTTTAAGTGTGAATACAAAGCAGAAGTCTTCAGAACAAATGGATGCAAATCTTCAGTGCTGAAGGACAGATAATTCAAATGGGATGAAAAAAGTCAGAGGAAACAAAATCGCAGGTGTAGATAATGGATAATATATGTTGGATGCTTATCACATAGTTTGTCAAGAACTATAAAGCCAAAACAGTTAGTCTACAAACAGTAAACACGCTCCCTCTCAGGACAGGTCTGTTAACTGGACAGTCAGGGGAATAATGTTTTTCTGACTAGTGTGAAGAGCTTTAAATACTAGGATTTGTATGACTTCCCTTTTCTAAAGCTAAAAGAGATCTTACCAGTGAGGCTTCCTTTCTGCATTTCATCCATTAACCTTAGATACACATCTACTCAAAAGACTAAGTCCTTAATTTCAAGTGATTCCATCTCTATTTTTTCCAAATGTATCTATCAGCTCTTAGCTATTTCTAACTTTCATATCTTTGGTAATTGCCGTTGTATTTCTCAGCAGTTTTCCAGCTTTGCTAGCTTAACTCCTACTCTTACCTCATAAATCTGTCTTTATAATGTTCTCATCACTTTGGATTTTTTCTGGAAGTCAGTCACCCATTTTTGACATTTACTTCTAGTACCGTGACAATCAGCATTGAGCAGAAGATTCCAACTTTATCAAAAACAAGGCTCAACAAAAAGGGGGGGAGGTGAAATTTTTTTTTTTTTTCAAAAAATACAGGTTTTTACCACAGAACTCATTACCACAAGAGGTTCTGAGTACCAGCTGTCCAAACTGGTTCAGTAATTTGACAGATTTATGAAAAAAAGGTTCAGAAAAACTTTCAAGTCAAATGATGTGCATGTAATCCCGCCAGCCTTTGTGCCCACCTTGTAAGTGGCAAACTGCCAGATGCTGGAACATCATAGAATAGAAATGACAAAACACATCTCTCTTGTTTTTCTTTGTACTTCAGCCTTTCCCAAGTACTTGCCAGGTCAGAGGAACCATTGGTCTGACTTGGTACAGCCACTTGTATGTTCTTATACAGCAAGTTATCTATTCGGTTTTTTTAGTGGATATAATGGCCACAAAATTGTATTGAGTGTTTATACTGACACAACGGTTTTGCCAAAACCTAAGGCAGGCCTGGCAGCCTGTAGCTTGCATCTGTGTCACGTCATTAAAAATCAGTTGTGCTTCTTGATTCTGCAGTAAATTCTGCCTGTATTGCAGCAACACCGAACCACATATTTTGAAGCCTTCTCTTCAGTGCCTCAGAGATGCCAAGTGATGGTGGTTATAAGTATTAGGAAATATGATTGGAAATAAATAATTCTGTCTCTAAAAAATCAAATCTCATTTGATGTCTGTTAGTTGTAGTCATGTTTTGTAGCTTCACTTCCTCCTAGGTTCATCACTGTCTCATGTTTCAGACATGTCTTAAAATGTAGTATTTTTTTTTATTATTATTGTTGATTGAAACCACTAGCATTTCTTTTGAGGTTTGTACTCCTTCTAGGTTCCTTTGTGGTATTCTTCTTTTTAAAAAACTCACAGCTCCTCCTGGCTTAGCAAAATCAGCGCATTTCCTCAATGTGGTGCTTGTTCCCCTTTCTGGAGAGCTAATGAAGTCACTAGATAAGATCGTGACTTTTGCCAGTGACTGGTCTCTCACAGCTTGGCTATCTGCAGAAGTCAGTGCTGTAAACAAAGGTGTGGATTCACTTCATGATACTTGCTTTACCTTCTTCCCTAGATGGGTGCTGTTAATGCACAATAAGGACAGATTATGATGGCTTGGGTGTTATTCCGAACAGCTGTCCTCCCCGAGCTACATAGCTCGCCACAATTTCTGCAGATGGTTGTTTTTTACAAGCCATTTTCAGAAGAAACAATAGAGAACTGTAGGATTGCTTCGACATCTTAGGTTTGATGCCTACAGCTTCTAGCACGCAAAAGACATAATGGAGAGAAGGTAGAGTTAGTATCTCTGAAGAAGCAGAATTACCCTCCTGCCTCAAGTTCTCTGGTGTTTATGGGTCAGGTTGAACTGCTGGAGGAAGCCAGCATTAAAGGTAGGATATTACTGGCAGGTTTCAAGCCTAATTTATCAGGAAAAAAAAAAATAAAGACAGCTCATTCTACTTTCAAACTGATATAGATCTCTGTAAAAGTAATAAAATCAAGTAGTGATATGAGTAAGCAAAGCTAAGTTGGGTGGAGATGAGAAGATAAAAAAACTTAGGGAAAAAGGACAGAAAAAAACCCCAAAACTGAAAAAAAAATACCGAAGGCTGTGATTTGGAGGATTTGTAAGACTTGAGGGATTTGTAGGATTTGAGGGACTGATCAGATTTTCTTTCCACCAGCCAGTGCTAAGGTTTCAGCTTGTGTTGGTTACTTGGACTCTAACAGCTAAGGCAGAAAATAGCATGAGAAGACACAAGGACACAGGAATGGAAATATGAGAAGAAAGGAAAAAGCAGTCCCAAGGCAAGGGATGAAGGATAGCATCTGGAACTGAATTTTGCAAAACCATTCTCTTGCTGCTAAGGGAAGCTTCACTGGGCAGCTTCACTGTTAAAATGAGGTCAAATTATCAAGGCAGGAGTTATACAGGGAAAGTAAACAGACAGGACAGTCACTAAAACATATGCGCCTATTGCTCCTGCTGACTACTCATGAGAAATGGAGGAATATTCCCCCTATTTTTATGGGTAACTGAAACAATTAGTTGAAAAAGATCAAGATCAACTGATTTTCATCTGTATTGAGAGCAGATTGCGCATTTGAAATTGTGTGGGGCTTTTTATTTTCCATTCTCCACTGCATTGCATCACAGTGAGTCACGCAGTGTCTTTTTTTCCATGCTAACGCCAAGACAAGCTGCAGCAAATCAGAGGTGGTATGACAAACACGATGAATCAAAATGGTGCTCACCGCTTTTTTAACCATCAAATCCCTAGCACAATTTTTAAGCCATGGAATGGCCTACTCTGTCAGAGAAATTCAGCACTGTGTAAAACCTGGCCCTGGGTTTTATAAGGCTTTAAATAATGTCTTTAAGGGTCAGTTCCTTGCAGCCCATGAAGTTTTTGGTGATTGCTGGTAGTATGACCCAGAAAAGGTAGTCATATTTAATAAGTAGAGTTAGCCAATGCCAAAACCTGAGCTCAGTACCTTGGGAACCCTGTAAAATCAAAGCAGCAGGCTACTAGGTCAGGCAGTGGAGGTCCCCTGCTGAGGGTTGTCTGGTTGGTTGGTTCTATCAGATGAGTCAGAATCAATGCTGATTCTGTAATGCTCTGCCTGATGCACTGACCCACCTGAAGGTCCTACCAAGAGACCTCCCTGGTTCTCTTCAGCCTACCACAGGTATTTCCGAAGACTCCATTTTCTGCTGTGGGTCTACAGCAAGCTATGGAAAGGACTATCAAGAAGTTAAGGTAGCATGAGTCTAAGTGAGTCACTGTTGGAGCTTTATTAATGTTGACTCGTTTTGATGTGGTAGTTATTATTTTCTGTTGAAAAAAATATCCTGCCAGGAAATTTCTAATCAGCTCTCCAATCACCAGCAGCCTCAGTGTCAGTAGCCCCCCGAGGCAACCTACATGTGCAAATATGAACTCTTGGCAAGTGCATGTTGTCATGGTGAAGAGGTTTAATCCAGAAGCAAGATGGGCTAAGGGCAGGATCTGTTGACCTTTGAGGTTTATCTGACCTGTGGGATGAACAGGGCCTCTGGACTCATGGCTTGTAAGTTGGCTTCTCACTCTCCTTCAACGTCTTCAGTCTGTCCTGTTAGACAGATATCTGTAAGTAGCACCCAAGTGGTCAACCCATCATGTGCTGAGGTCAGCAGAAAGGATCAAAGACATGTGCTCTAAAGGAATGTCAGGCTCTAAATAAAAGTAAAAAGGATATATCAGACCAGAACCCTCAACTATATCTTCTCTCGGAGAAGAACTATTTTTGTGGAGTCAAAGGAATATGCTTCCAGGGCCAACATGCTCCACATGGATAGTCCCACTCACCAAGTAGAGAGCTTTAGTTAAAAACTCTACAGAGGAAAGAGCTCTGGAGTGAGATAAGCAGGTGAGAAAAGCCGTGGATACACCCATCATCTGAGCAAACCAACAAAAATTATCACTGAATCACGAAAATAGTGACAAAATCCCAGCAGATATTTCTCGTACAAGATCCATTCTTTCATAAATGGGCAGCATAGAGAAATCTACAGAGGACAAGAGCTGGTTAAATATTCTAGCCAAGGTCTGACCAAGTCTGAAATCAAGTGGGTTCAGGGGATACTGTTAGTGCCTATTGGAAGAGACAGAAATGAGAGATCACATTTTAGAAGAACAGAGAAAACAATCTACTTTTAAAAATGTGTTTTCAGTCCCATCTATTTGCTGACAGTAAATTTTGGCAGTCCTAAATGTGTTAGTTTTCATGCTTTTTATTTGCTTGCATATTGTCCATAAAAAATTTTATATTTTCATACATATACATATATATGTATACACCTATAAAAGCAGGATTTATTCCGTAACTTAATGGATGGATAGAGATACTTCCAAGTGATGTTACTCTGCATTAATCTTACATAAAAATATTTCAACATACAACTCAACAATATCTATTTTCTTTTTCTCCCTGAAATCCCACAACAAAAATATTGCAAGGCACATCTCTTATTTATTTTCTTAAGAGTAAGTGTTTTTCAGTGAGAGGAAATACATTATTTCTGAGCAGCTGTTGAAATGTTAAGGCAGGTTCAGCTTCTATGGGAGAGTGAACTGGAGCTTTAGATATGCTGAAAATGCATTACAAAATTACTTCTTTTGTGACTATATAGCAAAACAGAAAATCTTAAAAAAAAATGTAAAGACATTTAGTCAACTCCAGACTGACTAGATACTCACTTCTTTTGACCTAGAACAAGTTCATTTCATTTACATGAAGTAAAAGGCTACTTTACTTTGAGTCAAAAGGTAAAAGAACTCTATATTTGTGTAAAGGATATTCATTTTAGGAGAAGAAGCAAGTTTTCTGGCAAAATAACAGTGGCTAATGTCCACACTGGAGTGAAGCATGGCCCAGTAAGAAAAGATTATGGAGCAACACAGCTGGAATGGAGGAGTTAAGGTCGCACTGTACACACTTGGTGGGGAGGGGGACCTGAATGTAACATCTGTCGGTATCAGCACAGCAAAGATCTCCTGGAGTACGTTGTTTTAGCTTAAACTGAAAGAAAGACACTTTGTGTGCTTCAAGACTGCTTTGTAATAGGAACTAAAGTACAGCAAATGGGGATGACTGGGAAAGCGATTGATTCTAACTATAACTCCATTGCTTCTTATATCTTGCTTGATAACCTCAAATAGAGTTGGTACCAGCTGTGTACAGACCAGTAAATCAGAGGATTACATTCCAAGAAAAAATATTAATTCACATTTTAAGAATTGCTCCTTTGACCAGTTTCAGGTTACCTGTCAAACTATGAAGCAGAAAATTCGCCCTTCTCCATCTTCCCCAACTGCCTGCAAAATACTATTTAATTCTTCCCAAAGAGCACATGCCATAACCACATCTTATCTAGATTTGCTAGATGGTGTGCCTGGAGTTAACATCCTCACCCCTGCTTCCCTATACCAGTTTTACTGTATCCTTTGTGGCCTTCTTTATTTCGTGGGAGACAGTTGAATTCCTAATAGAATTGTCCCAATAACAGTATTTTGGAAATGTTGGCAGTTATATAAATCTAAAAAAACTGTATTCTTTTGCATCCAAAAAGCTCTATTTACAAGAGCAGATTTGTATAACAGGGCTTAAAATTCACAATGCCGTCCTTGTGCGCATTTATAAAAGCATTTATAAAGGTACTGAAGAAACACATTATTTAAATTCTAGATTGGAGTCTTCCCACTCTGTCTGAACACATTTTGTGTTTAAACTCCAGTAAAAGGTAAAAATGTGACTTGGCAGTAAAAGTTGAACAGTCTGAGTGGAGCTGCGAACGTCAGATCGCAGCAGATTCCCGAAACACGCTTGGTGTGCCCGCTGGACCGCTCACCTTGCAGGCTCGGTAGTGGTGGCACTGTAAATTCTGAGTCCCAGCCGGTGCAAACAGGCTTGGTGAAGAAATTAGAAATATTCTGCTATCAGAGCTGAACTGCAAAGAGCTGCAAGCGGCTCCATTCCTTATCCAGTTAAGGCTCGTTGACAACAGTGGAAGGGTGGCTCATTTTCAGTTGTGGAGGGTCAGGCTGTTTGTTGTCTCAAGGTCAGACCCGTCTGCGATCACTGTTTGCATCAGCAGAGGCTCTGGCTCGCAGCAGAATTTCCTATTATCTAACGCTGGTCTCAGCACTGGTTTTCGGACAATTCGTCTGCTTCAAGCATAGAATCTTCCAGTAAGGTGAAACCGGCAGAATCAGACCGTTGGAATAAGCCTCAGCCTGTGGGAGGAGGATGC
This sequence comes from Rhinoptilus africanus, assembly GCA_013400135.1. Classification (NCBI taxonomy): domain Eukaryota; kingdom Metazoa; phylum Chordata; class Aves; order Charadriiformes; family Glareolidae; genus Rhinoptilus; species Rhinoptilus africanus. Next base: position 16,564 of record VXBO01012829.1, read on the forward strand.
TGTAGGGCTCTCCCCAACTCACAGTCTCTCAGCTATCCTGTTGTTGTCGGTCATCATACACTTCATGTATTTGTTCTATTTTCCTGCTATTAAAAGTATTTTTAAAATAACTGGTTTGTTCATTTATCAGCCACTAAAAAGCCCATGGCTCTTTCAGGGCAATTCCAGCTGAGAGAGATTGTTCACAGTAAGTGTGGGATCGTGAGTGGGTCTTCAAAAAAACAACCATCTCATCACACCGGAAAGCAGTGCTTCCAACCTACTCAAGTGAGACTCATTGGTTTCAATACTTTTTTCTTCTGAGAGTTGCTCATTCAACTTGTGACGAGTATTGAATCATTCTGTGGTTTGAGGTTTGGGAGAATTCTGAACAAAGGAAATGCGCACTGAGACCGAAGCTATCCAGCAAATTTCATCCAAATTTATGAATATTTTCTGTCCACCTGAAGCAGCAAAGTGTGGTGAGCACTGAAAGAGCAGTTAGTGAGAAATAAGAAATTACTAACACAGTTCCCTCGTCAAGCAACAGCTCTTCTGAACTAAGAAGAGAAGAATCCCATGCTGGTACATGACAGTGTTATTTTTCCAGTGTATTAGGCTGAGAGTAACCAAGGTCTGAAAGCAGGTTTCTCTCTCAAGTTAAATTAAATGTTCAGTAATGAAACCCCTTGGAGATTATACACCAGGAAAGGTCATGACACAGTACAGTGCACACTTCCACAGTGCAGTAACATAGAACCTTTCACCTAGAAATATACTTCAACAGGAAACACAGAGGATTTTTTTTTACTGGGTTTTGTATAGCAATATCACATCAGTAACTTGGAGCATATCAAATAATTGCCTGTATTACTTCCTTTTTAATGGAAATCCCATCAATCCTAATGCATAATTTGGATACTTGCAAGGCTGGTAATCTTTTGCCACTTTGACAATTTGCTTTCCTCTTGAAAAAGAGGTGAAATATTAGCAGTATCTACTGAAGCAAAAACAGCAAGCTTGTATGAAAGTATTCTTAAACCCAAATATGAAGTTTTCCGTGGGGGTGGTTCACCACTTCCTTTGGCTGCCACGCAGGAACTCATTTAGCAGAGAAGATAAAAACCAGAACTGAGTGCAGAATAATTAGACACTAAAGATGACTCTGAATCAGGATTTCTTGACATTGTGCGCTGGAGAATGGCATTGTCAGTTGTTTGTGATGCCTATGTAAGATGCCCCGCATTTCTTATTGTTAATTGTGGATTATTTGTTTCTCTGCTGTATAATTTTGGTTTCATGATGCACAATGACAGTTTAGTTTCAGCCTAAGACTTGTACAAATTTCAGCAGAAAGATAATATTTTAATAGAAGATCCCCTCAATAGGAGCAAATCCCATAATTCTTTGTCTTATCTGCAAGAGGCACATTTACAATGTTTATTTCCCCAAAAAGCCCTTTGTAAGTATTTACATCACACACAAAAAAACCCATCAGAACTTAGAATACTAAGCATTGATGTCTTTAGTATCTTTTTTGTTCTTTTCATGTTGTTCAGTTTCCTCTTTATGCTAGAAGTATAACTGAGGACCACAGATGAAAAACAACTTTTTTCAGGCAAAAAACCCCCCAAATCATAAGGTTTATCTTGAAGGAAGCTTATGGTTGTAGATTTTTCAATCCAGACACTCAAGAAAAATTAAAACTGGCTGGTCGGCTTAACAGCAATACACTCAAATCCTAAAAAAAGGTCATAAAAAAGGGTGGAATAAATACCATTTGGAGAAGAAAAAATACTTCTGTCCCTATGGATATGGAAGACTGGAGAAATCAGTGTGCTGCTGTAAAGGTCTGAATCCCTTAGAAAGGGTCACAGCTCTGCTGTAGGTAGAGGATGGCAGAGTCTGAACTAATCATTAACTCCCTGCAATCCAGAGTGATCTGCATGCTCCACTAAGACTTGTGGCAGTAGTAGGTCCTGCCCCTACTAAATGTGAGGGGATGGGAAGGGAGTCAAGGTGAATTAATGACTGTCTTTGACTTAACTACACTTGACGTTGTCAAGCAACATCTCAGACGCAGAAAAAGATCTGTCATTGTACCTTTATACCATACAAACGTCCCAGGCTACTGCATTAACTGCAATGGTACTTCCACAGCAAAGAGATGGGGAAGGAGTGGGAAGTTCTTTTAAAACCAGTTTATACTGAAGGTGACTTTATTGAAAGGTCATCTGTAATGGCAGAAGGCTTGGAGCCAAAGCCCCAGGAAAAAATAGGCAGCACATTACCATTATTTCTATAGAGAATATTTAAAGTAAAGGGAATTTGGATAGCATTAGGTGTGAAGCTGAGAGAACTTTTGCCTTTGGGAGGTTTGGGGCAGAACCTAAGGGAGAACATGACTTAGTGTAATTCTCAGCCTGCACTTTGAGGACACACCTTCAAAGGCTTGAAAACAATTTCCCATTCATGAGTTTTATGAGATTTTTTTTTTTTTTCTGAAGGACGGATATAAAGCCTTTGTTGGTAATGTATGGAAACCCTCAACCCCATGGAATCCCTCATCCCCATTGATGTAAAATTGCCACCCATTCAAACTTACAAACTATTTTTAATTTACATATTATAATTTACTATTCTGTGACTTTCTATTGCCTTCATATATGTCCAAATGCACCTCAGACACCCATTTGTGGGGGTAAAAAAAAGAAAGAAGTTATTATTTCAGGCACAGTTCCAGCAACCACAGTCTGCAGGTAAACATTTAAGGGCACCCTTAGTCTCCACCACAACTGTCCTAACAAATTTTATGCCTATACCAAAATGGCTAGGTAGGAACCAAAACCAGAATAAATGTAACAGGTTTTGAATCTTAGTGCAAGAGCAGATGTGCCAGCTCCTTACATAAGTCCAAGGCCATCTGCCTCCTCATATGAAAGTGTGAGGATTGCTACTGCCACCCGATATCTGTATACTAAATGTCCTTCTCCTCAAATACCATATGTACAGCAGATGCATTACAATAGACGGTGGAATGCACCATACCAGGCATATCAGGTTTGTATGCTTCTAAATCTGAACACTGTGAACAAAGAAATTCCCAAAGCAACCTCCAACAATCTGTTCTGAAACACCGGCAACTGAGCCATAAATATTGCAACGTCCCACTAGAGATTATGTGATACTTAATAGAATTAAACAGACAACAATATTGACTTTTACCATCAAGGCCACATAAGAGGCTGCTCTGTAATTGTTTCCACCTTTATAAAAGGTCACTAAAAGTGGAAGGTGGCTACAGGCTAGCTTTGAAAATTGTTCCAGTCTACATGTTACGAAGGATCATAGAATCAGAGAACAGCCCGGGTTGGAAGGGACCTTAAAGGATCACCTGGTCCAGCCTTTCATGGAAAAGGGAGCCTAGGCAAGACCATACAGCACGTTCTTCAATCACACCTTGAAAATCTCCAGTGAAGGGGACTCTTCAGTTTTTCCTCATAGAACAGGTTCTCCATCCCTTTGATGAACCACAGCTTAGCTTGTACGCATGAAGAAGTACAGTGAGAGCTCGGCACATGTTACCATAATCAAGGTGGATGAAGGAAGGACAATTCTGCTAGCAACACGAATGTCATCACTGGATGCAAACCTGGACATTAAGATGCCTGTCGTCATAGATGTTCCACCAACTGAGATACAAATCTTCGAAAATTAAATGTTAAGTAAACTTATATCTTTCCTTGCCTGTAAAATTACTGTGATGAGCTGTATGAACAGCTTCGAAGTTTTCACTTCTCCCATCAAAATATGTTCCCGAAATTGTTACCACATAGGGATTCTGTTCGGTGTATGGATGTTCACAGGCTGCAAGCCTTCAGTGCAAATTTGTTGCGCAGTAACTTCTAACAACGTAGGCACGTGCTACTTAATGACTGGTAGAGGTTTCAGAACAAGGGAAAATGCAGGAATGCATTTCAAAGCTGTGTGCAGAAGACAGAACATTCACCTCCCATTTTTAAAAAAACTAAGCAGATACTCATGCACTCCTGGCAGATTGTTTTGTTAATCGAGCTCTTTTCACGCAGGTGGATTCAATACTTATATTGGCATTGCTGTGTTCACATAACTTTAAGTAAGCCCTACTGAACAGTTGAATTGTAACTCTCAATCTAGCACTGGAAACCACATTATTTCCACCTCTTTCGTAAAGACTTTGACAAAACAATCTCCCCTTTTTTTTTTCATCCTGTGAGAGAATTTGAATTTAAAAATTTCTAAAAAGAGTTGTCTATACTTAGATTTCAACTCTTCATCCTTCTTAAAAGCAGCTTTGTAAACTGGGAAAAGATAAGCTTTTTCTGCCCACATATTAAAAAATATATATGTATTTCTTCCTCAATTGCAAATGGTTGTAACAGCAAGAAGTGAGGTTACCAATATATCCATGTGAATATGTATAACTTGAAAAATTCTATTATATTTGCAACTTAGTAGGAGAGCAAAAGTCTATGCTCTTATTAGGGTGACAAACATGGATATGTAAGCTGTAATAATCTTTCATAGAAGATAGCTTTGTCAGTTCTTAGAGTAAATAAAAAGCAGTTTAATTTCCCTTTTCTTAAAGGCCATATTGACTTTATCTTCAGTATCAGCAAAAAATAGGACAACAAAAACAGGAGGACAGAAAAATCTCTCTTTTTTTTTCCTTCCCTGAGGTTTTCACAGGGCTCCAGGTAGAAAAAAAAGGATGAGAAATAATACTACTTTAGAATATGCAACTCAGCTTCTTCAAGCAGGGGAAAACATAGGTTCAGATTTGAAAATTAATAGTAATTAACATTATATGCTGTTTAAGCAGCACTGTTCTGTGGTAATTTGTTCCGATTATTCCACTTTATTTCTTTTCTTGACTTGAATATACGTGCAGCATCAACTCTTGTACTCACATGGATTTTTTCCCATTAGTACCTCTATGCTTATTTTCCCTCCAACATTTATGGCAAAGGGAAAAGCAAATGTATTTTACAAACAAGATACTTTTAGAATTTTTTTTTTATATCCATCTAGATTAAACTAGTGCTGGTATATGAAATGCCAGATTGTACATAGGGGGTTTGAAGTGCCTTTCAGATCTTGGACTTATGTTTTTCTTCATTTTCTATAACCTTGAATCCCATTGTCCAAATTTCATACATTCAGCACTCAAATGTACTTACCTTCCACTGTGCAGCCATAATACTGCTAGATGGAATAAACTTAATTATATGTAACATTAGTAAAGCCGAATCAGATGGGGTTTAACAAAAGCTTAAGATTTTAAGTTATAAATTGTCCCTAGGTCAGCAATCAGGATGTTGTTTTTAAAACATCCTCCAACTCTGACTTCAGCCATGTGCTGACCTTGCACAAAATTTAAATCTGGTTACATCACAAAGCTATGATTTAATGTTACACTGAATAAATTAGACCTTAACCTAAACTTTTCCCCTCTATGCTCTTTGTACAGTGCTTGGGATGCACTTTTGTTTAGAGCTGCTCTCTTTAAAAGAGCACATTGCTCCTACCTCACCTTGAATCTAAGACAAGTAATTTTGCAAGTATCCTCTTGCAAAATTAATGAACTTCCTTTGCAATTTATTTCCTTGCAAACAATATTAAGAAAATGACTTCATATTTGAAGAATTATGGATCTGCTGAGAACATCATCCAAAAAGAAATATTGCTGGCAGTTGCCCAACACAAACTTGATTGAAATGTTTTGCTTATTAAAAAAAAAAAAAAAAAAAAGAAAGAAATTTTTAGATTACACACAACTGAAAAAGGCATTGTATGGTTCTACATAGGCCTTTCTTCTCCCCTCACCACAACTGATTTTTCAGCTATTACTGATTGGACGGGGTCTGGCTGGGGTACAGATCACCGCCTTCACAGCAGCCCGTAAGTCCTGTGTTTTGGATTTGTGGCTAAGAACAGATCAGTGTTTTGAGCACCCAGACTTTCTCTGGGTCTCACTCTGTCCCCACATCAAGCAGGCTGGGAGGGGCCCCAGCCAGGACAGCTGACTCAAATTGACCATACCCCCTGACATATGATGACATGACAGCATTAAAAACTGAGCAAAATGGGTTTTCGGGGAGGGAGACGTTTCTCGGACACTGCCTGGGCATCAATCTACTTGTGGGAGGTGGCGAGTGACTGCCTTTGCACCACCTGCTTTGTCAGGCTTTTTTCATCTTACTTACGTCACTTATTAAACTATTTCAACTCGGGAGTTTTCTTGCACTTGCTCTTATTCTCTCCCTCATCCCATGTGGGGTGCACTGAGCAAGCGGCTGTGGGGTGCTTAGCTGCTGGCCCACCACACTGACTTAACACACAGGTAGTTTAAACACGTGACATGAACTATTTTCTTTAGAAGTAATGACAAATTTAATTTCTGATACCATAAGAATAGGCAGCGGGCATTGAATATGGCAACGGGTACTTGCACTTTTAGTTCAATTCTGAGCAGGAGGCATTAAAAAGCATGGGTTGGGTGGACTATTCTAAATGAAAGTCTGAAATCACTACAGGTTGTAACAGCAGATTCCTCTAATGGGTGCCTCTGGGTACTTTCCAATTAAGGATCAGCTACAGTGCAATAAATGATGCTGACATTTTGCTTAGCTAAAGGGTTGTGTTGGTTTGGTAATTAATTTCTTTTTTCCCTTCATGACAAAATTCTACCTGTGGTTACTAGGAAAGCTGTTGTAAAGCAAAGGTCAATAGATTTTGCTTGGGAAAGAATGAATACTTTGCAAGATGCCTGCATCTCATGACCCATCGCAGTGATCAGTTAGTCCTACCAAATCCCTTGAAGCAAACATATTGTGGAAGAGAAGACAGGGGCTGAAAAGACACTAGGATCTACTGTTTTGTTTTTCTTAATATTCTCATGACTATACTATCAGGAAGAAATATAAAAGGAAACTAAAGACAGTGCTATTATGCTGAAAAGTGTTAAAATGTGGGAGATAATGCCCATCAGTCAGCATTGTAGGTTTCCTATTAAGAAGTATAACACCACTTTTGCTGCAAGAAGATATTTTTAGCTGGTGGCTATTTGATAGCCTCAGGGGTATTTTCAATGGGATCCCTAGAGGACAAGTGTCACATCAGAGAAACCACTATCAGAGCCAGATATTACCTGAGGTTAATAAATAAAGAGCTGAAGCCAAAGCCTGAGAGAAAATCCGAGCTGATACATTGAGGAAAGGAAAGACTGCCTAAGCAAAGAGCACTTCATCTCAATAACTGCGAAATAACACTTAATCTCAACAGTGAAGAAAATTCCCAAAAGGTCAGCCACCATCTGAGGAGCCTGTGGAAATTTTTTTTTTTCCTAGCAGATTACAGCAGATAATTGCAGAGGTACTTGTCTTTGAAAGAAAATAAATATGATACGATAAATCTGTGACTTGTTTTGGCATAGCTGCACTCAGGCAGGGAATTTAAATGCCAAGATGTTACTCGCCGCTAGTCCTTGAAAACCAGTGGTACTGTAAATCAACGTCAGGGTCTTGCCTCTGCTCTCCGTCTCTCCCTCTTACTGCTTTGTTGAGCAAGGTGGAAAAATGAAGACTCGCTGCACAGCTGACAGGAACTAAAGAATATACAGCCACATGAACATCCAGTACATTTCAACTCAAACCTTCATATACTCTTTTGAAGGCAGAACCCGAATGACAGTAGTGTGAGGAGCAACAAGACCCGCGACTTCCAGCTAACTCCAGAAGAGCTGCTGTGATAATCCCAATGGGCAATCTCTGCCATAGAAACAGCCACAAAAACAAAGGTCAGGAGCTAAACCAACTACCCCACGGGCCTTATCCAGATAAACCTCTTTAAAAATTCAGCCTCATTGACAAGCAGGTGGTAAATGATTGATAAACCAATTTTCCAAGAAGGATAGCATCACAGAGGACAAAGTTTTGGTTGGTTTTTTTTTTTCATTACTACTCTTTTAATAGAGCTAGTCTAGAAAATATTCCTGGTGCTTCTACAGAAAACAAAAGTAACACATGTTTTCCAGAACTGGCAGTTAATTATGAGTAAGAAGAGCTCTAAATAACTCATGTTATAGGCTGGTATCCAGGTCACCCAGGCTGAAGAAGCAAAAGGGTAAACTAATCAAAGGCAATGTCTATATATGTTACAAATGTGCGAGGAACCAAAGTCAGACTCCCAGTAAGCATAAAATAAAAAGCAAAAAGGGGAGATCACAATTCTGCATTGTAGAAGGCACTGAATAGGAGAGATGGAAACTAACAATATTACCAAAAGTTACCTAAGGCTGTGTGTCATTCTTGAGGCAAACAGAAACACTTTAATTTTAGAAGAAGACGAAACAAATCTGAAGAAAGTAGTCTGCGTTCCCACGGGGATGTTAGCTCCTGCTTCTTCACTTTGGTTATCTTTCAAATATAAGTATTTTTGCTACCTTTACAGAGACAAACGGGGGAAGGATGGGCTGCTCTGCATTTATTACTGGTTTCTTTTCTAAATGCAAGGAGCCAACTGTACTGCACCCAGACGGCTCCTCGGTGACTAACGCAGACACAGGAGCTGATTCACCCTCACCCACGGGAATATTTTCTCCTTTGCTGGAATATGATATTCTGATGGTCAAGCAAGCTCACAATCCCCCAAACATCAAGTCACAAAGATAAGCGAGTCTTATGAAATGAAGCTTTCACCAACCTTGTATAGAGGGTGCTGGTACTTGACACCTGCAATAAATCTATCTAGGTGGTAACATATCTCTCTGAAGGCAAGACCCAAAACCTATTAAAGCTAATGAGCAGCTTTTCAGCCTTTTCAACAAGTTCTGCATCAGGTTCAGGAAGGCCACAGTTGATGTGTGGAGATGACTTCCACCACTTCAACGAACATTATTTAAAAGTCGTGTCAAAACCAGAAGGTTTATGTTCAACTATCTGCCTTGAGCTGTTGTAGAAAACATGTACCTTGAAACAAAATCTGAAACCCAGATCCTTAATGGGAAGGTGAATAAAATACTGATTCCACTTTCTGTGCAGACTCACCACTTTGTTGGCTAAGTTTCACTTAAACTAGTAATTCTTAGTTCCCTGCATTTTCTTGCAGCTATAAAATCCTAATTCATACTTTGTTCAAAAAGAAAAAAAAAAAAAGAGTTGCTTTTTCTCTTTTCCTATCATCAAAACATCATGCCAAGAGACAGCTCAGTGCCTCTGGAAGAAAAGAAATGCTGTTCATATTAGATCAAATGAGGGATTTTATTTTTAACACCACTTCCACATGGTCTTCAGGGAATGAGATAAAACACATTTGTCACTACATCAGTGAAAGGGCAGTTCTAACATGTAATTCTATCAGCTGAAAATCTGATTTCTACTGGCACGGTGAGTCTGAATGCATCAAAAATAACTATGAAGTCTCTTATGAGATTTTGTAAAGCTGGTGCAAATGACATGTCAGTTCTAATGTCTCACAATTAGGTATAGGCCCAAAACATTATCATTAAAATGCATTACAATCTGAGGAAAAAAAAGGTATTTTAGAAAGTCACTATAAAATAGCTAAAAACCTATACTGTATCACCCAAATGAAACCTGCTCTCAAGTTTTAGATGTATTTCTTTCTCCATTTAATCAGATTTTGTTCCTTTACCCTGAACTCTGTCTCCTCCCATGAAATCCAGGAGGAAGATTGAAGCCTGGCAATCACCGTGGCCATACCCAGGTGTCAGGCAGCTGCTTCTTCCTTCCAATTCAGAAACTACCCATCCAGACCCTCACACAAACATGGGCAAACACCCGGTCATGCTTCCCAGACTTCCAGCAAAAGCCAAATGCGTCTTCCTGTACTTGCCACGGAGTGCTGGGTTCTTACCGCATATCCGTGTGGGTGGCAAATAAGGCCACCAGCTGCCAGATGTGGGCAGCGGAGCAGCAGCTGCTGTTGGGAGCCGGCATCTCCAGCCTTTGGCTGCCAGACTTGCTGGTCATGATGGATAAATAATCCAAAGAAGAATTCCCAAATTTGGTATAAAACGAAAAATAAGCTGGATGTTTAAACAAGGGAACATGAACTAGGAAGATTATGGCAACCGTGTATTTGTTGGTGGTGGCACTGGTATAGTGTGCAGTATGAAAAAAAGTAAGAGACCCCAAAGAAAATTCATGTGGCTAATTACAGGACTATAATCCATTTAATTTATTCAAGTGAGACTTTCACCATAATCTGTTGATCTGAAACAAAAATTTGGTAGGAGAGAGACCTTCCTCATAGCATGCAATGGCATAATAAGACTCCATGACTGGAAAACTGAAGGTAGAGCCACAGGAAAAAACCCACATATTTTTTTAACAGCGATGACAGCCCAGCTGGAATTGCAGTGGACAGTAGGTGAGAATCACTTCACCTCATTTTAGCCGGGCAGGATTTGAGTGTTTAGTTTAAATTAGGGTGGGTGCCCTGAATTGTCAACAGATATCCTCCAAAGGGTGATTCACGCCCTTGTTCACATCTGTCTCGTGACACACTGGAGGTCCTCATGTGCCTCCATTGATTATAAAGAGTTCACTCAACTGCAGTGGACAGAATCCCTGTGATAAACAGCTATAGCTAAATAAGATTAATCCTACTCTGTGTGTGTGTGTACATACACATTATATATGCATACATAATACATATACATGTATACATCCAAGTGGACGCACATATATCATGATATATTGAGCCCAACCACATCTAATAGATCTCAAAGAGAAGTCCTTTTGTTTGAATCTAGGAATCTATTTTAGCAGCTTTCAGCAAAGCAGTTCTCCTTGTGATAGAGTTCGTGTTTCAGTCTCTTGTAGGTACACGCAACCTTCAGGCTAGTACCCTGTTCAGCTTCTGCTTTCCCACACGTCAGCCAGCTCAGGCAGTCCTAAAGGAAGGACTACCTTTGTCCTCACCTGCCTTCAAAGGCATTACTGGGAGACCAGATTTGCTGACAGGCTCCTTAGATTTGTGCCATTTTCATCAAAAAGACTGCATTACTTTCTTTTTATTGCTTCCTCCTATTCATTACGCACTCGCAGAGATTTTCTGTGAATAACAGCAACCAGTTATAAACATGACCATGTATTTTTGTGAAATGAGTTTGTTATGATCCACCTGTCTGTCTCTTACAAATTAAGAAAAGTAATTTCTGAGTAAATCAGAAGGTATTATACCAATGAAAGAATATATGATCAAATTCTTTTGGGAAGAAAATATCTGAAGACTGAAGCAATATGTGCATGATGTGACTTCCCTTTATTATCAGAGTATGGTAACTTCTCTAGACCATTCGTGATTTCTTCTATTCAAAACCGGGATCATCCTCTTTTAGTTCCCAACTGAATAAACTTCAGTGTAAAGGTGTCATGTGCAGCAGTGTTATGTGACTTTTACTTTTAAGCCACTATTTAATTCATGACTTTGTTATTACTCTAGTCTGCTTGTGTTTGTTCAAAGCAATCCATTTCATTAATAATAGAATATCTGTGTCCTTAGTATACTTCATCTTTATGCAGCACAGTTCTCGTGGTTGATATTTCTCTGATGTCCTTCACGCAGCTGTTTCTATTTACATATTTTAATTCACTGAAACCCAAATGGACGGTGCATGCTGAAAAATTTAAAAGTATATAATCAATTTAAAACTCTCAAGAATACATGCAGCATTTTTTGCTTCACAGTGGCCAGAGTAACATTCCCACAAACCACTTGTGGGCAGTGTCCAGGCTTTGTTCATCCCATATGCTGCATCAGAATACCCACCTTTCACGCATACCTTACATTTATAATCTTTGTGCGGAAGCACGCTCTCTGAAGCAAAGATCAAATTTTAGCATCATGTATACTCTCTTTTGCTCTTCAATATATTCATCAATGACCTGGATGAGGGGATAGAGTGTACCCTCAGCAAGTTTGCTGACGACACAAAGCTGGGAGGGGTGGCTGACACCCCGGAAGGCTGTGCCGCCATCCAGAGAGACCTGGACAGGCTGGAGAGTTGGGCGGAAAGGAACCTTATGAAATTCAATAAGGGCAAGTGTCGGGTGCTGCCCCTGGGGAGGAATAACCCCCTGCACCAGGACAGGGTCGGGGTGACCTGCTGGGGAGCAGCTCTGGGGAAAGGGACCTGGGAGTCCTGGTGGACAACAGGATGACCATGAGCCAGCGATGGGTCCTTGTGGCCAAGAAGGCCAATGGCATCCTGGGGTGCATCAAGAAGAGTGTGGCCAGCAGGTCGAGGGAGGTCATCCTCCNTACCTAGAAAAGCATCATGTATACCTAGAAAATGTAAGACTACAGATACTAATGTAATTGGATGAGAGATAAGAGAAGACTTCCAAAGTAGAAAAGGAATCAACAATGATAAGCAGAGTTTGATTGTGGTTGCCGTATCCATGCCAAACAATGAATGATGATGCTTGCACAGCAGACGGTTCTCCACCGGGATGTATCACCTTCAGACGACATAGAAAGTGGCGCTATTCTAATCTCGCCTTGTGACAGAGCTGAGGTCAATCTGTGTTGTGTGCGATACTGCACAAGGACAGCAAGAGGGGCAGTACAAGTAATCAAGAGATGGAAGGAGAATCAGAGCCTTGAAGGGTTCAAAGAGTTCCGGAAGATAAAGTGACAGAATGAAGGCCAGAAAGCAGATAAGCAAGAACAACCCAGGTCTCCTTCCCATCCACAGAGTTAATGCTTTTTTGTTGAGCGCATCATTTCATTTGACTTCAAGTAACAATGCTGTATTGTACTCCTTTTACATTGATTTCTACATAAAAGACAGCAAGAGGGGAAGGAAGACATCGGAGAAGCGCACTATGTGCATTTAGGTACAATGCATTGAAGATGCTGTAAGAGCTGTGAAAAAGCAAGCAAAAAACCCAAAATGCAGGGCAGCAGTTCTGATATTCCAGCGTAAAAAAAAAAAAAATATTCTTGGTCCTTTTGTTAGCGGAATCTCTTCAAATAAAACAGTATCTTTTAGTACAGGACTGTCCCAACCTTTATCCTCTTCCAGCCAATACTCTTAGTTATGAACATCCATTTCTCTCAGATCTTCCTTGATCCTTATACAGCAATAAAACACTGGGTATTACTGAGCCATGTATCTAATGGTCTGTGACAGGGTTAATTTATTACCAGGACTGTTAGGCTTAGATAAGAAAGCACACGTTTTTTTCCACATGGGTGCACTTACTTTTTTTTCCTGTACTCATTCTGAGTAGCTTTTTGAAGACCTAAAAATTAAACGGGCAAGTAATATTAATGAGAACTAGGTTCTATGTCCTTAGTGCATTTTTAAATAATAGTGTGCTCTACCAGCCTTTTAATGTATATCAGCCTTCATAGGGCACTGCTATATCCAAACACGCTACTGATGCAAAATACTGTGTCTGTAAAAAGGAGAATAGTAAAAGCACCCGTGATTGTACTTTCTTCATGTAGTCCAGGGACATACCTAATTGATTTACTGTTTCCACCTATGGACTCAAAACACATGAACTATTGCCCAGGAGATGCTAGTGATTACCGATGTGCATCACAAAAGGTTGAAGGTTTGAGTTAGTAAAATATTTTTGTTCCATTTGTCAATTCTGAACTGAAGATCCAAATGAGATAAGAGTCATTGGTAAAGAGTTGAAGGCATCTGATGGAATCTCAGGTGGTTGCCCAGCTCACTAGGATTTGAATAAAAGCAGCAGAAGTTCCTTTTATCCGGGACAAGGAGAGAAATACCATCACTGAAGTATATGAGAAAAAAGGGGTAGTCGTATTGAGCTATGTGACTCTTCATGCAGCCCTAAATACAAAAAGAGCAGAACTTCTAGATTATTTAATACAAAGGAAAAGGGTAAACAGCAACTTCATCTCAGCACAAGTGTCAGGAAGAACTGTATTTTCTTTGTTGTTCCTTTATCTTTTCTTTTCTCAGTTTCAGAAACACTAATTAAACTGAGACATAGTTCTTCTGCCTTTAAGCTCTAACTCACTAGTTGCAACAAAAAAAATCTCAGATCAATGGATAATTAAAAAAAATAAAATCAAATAGTCAGGTGCATGCTACTGTCAAGAATCTTGACCTGACAGTGGCAAAATTAAACCAACTTAAATAAAAAATTCCACACCATAAATATTTTTTATTTATGTGGTATATTTGGACCCATTAAGAAAGCAACTTTGTAGGAAAGGCTAAATATGGATGTTGTAACTTAAATTGATATAAAATCTCAAACTTCACTTTGCACCAATCACTAATTTTGTACGTAATAAAATGAAAAAATAATGTGCTTTGTCTCAAAAATAGTACTCTGTTAATTTCAAGGAGTTACTGCAGAGATTAGTTTTATCCAATATGATTAAATTCTATGCAAGTTATTTTTTTTCTTGCCTCTGAATGCCATGCATAGAAATTCAAATATGCTTTCATTGTGCAGCAGCTGTATCAGCTCTTTGTCTGAGCTATTCAAGGCTTCTTTTGGTCTACTGTTTCTACATTTGAGACTTGCAAGCAAAAGCATAAATGAAGAAGTAAGCAGAGTGCAATGCTCATAAATGAGTCTTGCTTTCAAAGAAAGGAGCTGCTCTATTTAACTACTCTGGATTGTTCCTGGAATCTGTTTTGGGGGACATACACCTCTGAAAATTGATTCCACGGCTTTTCAGCAGAGGGACCATGTCATTGTTAAGTAGTTTAATGACCCCTTCAGTGATGCAAACAGTCTTCAGTTGCAAGAAAATAGCAGTGAGATTAAGAGTGAAATAAATATCATACTAAAAAAAAAAAAAAACCAAACAAAAAACAAAAAAACAACCAAAACCAAACAAAAACCCCACACAGACTCTAAGCTTAACTCCTTGTGTTAAGGGATGCAGTACTGTCTGTGTAGAAAGTGAGATGAGAAGCAGTGAATGCACTTTCATTTACTGAGGCTTTCCCCTGAATGGACATCTAGTGCCTTGCTCGTTTCACAATGAAATGATCATTTAGGTGTTAATGCAGTGCACCGCAGGGTCTGTTGCCTTCAGGAGTCTTTTAAAAGACAGTTACTTGAGAAACTGAATGCTGACTCCACTTTCTTTCTCCCTCCTTTGANAATGACCGCTGCGTCTCTACTCATTCTTCTTCTACCTGTAGGCTACAACATTTAAAATAATACTGTAACTACCAGCCTTTTCATGCTTTCAAAAATCTCCTCTTGGAATGTTATCTTGCACAGAAACTATGGCAATATAATTGTATTTGCACAAACTATGAAATAGCAAAGGGAAAGGAAGCAATTTTAACACCTCCTGACTGGGAGATGAGCAAATGTTTAAGTAAAAGACAAGATAAGGATCAGATGTTAAGCAGTCGAGGTAGGTAAGAAAGCTTAAACACTTTCCTAGAAGAGGAAATTATATATCTAAATGGTGGCAAGGTATACAGAGGGAAGACTAAAAGACTGCACTACTGGTTTTTTTAATTATATTGGGCCTTTGATATAAAAAGATAGCCTAGATGCTGAAAACACTGTAAGAGAAGGGAGAGACTGGACACTGGAGGAAATGTAAAGAAGTTTGGTACGACTATCACTCCTGTCGGCTTTGGTTTCTTTTAGTATTATCATTAATAGTAGTATTAGTAATAGTAAATAAATTTAACTAATGGTGCTAGTTAGATCTAGTTAAGCTGAATTACCCTACTTGATTTCCTCAGCAGGCTTCTTGGCTCTCTTATTTAAGATTACTTTTACTATTGCTAGAGGCAACAGCCTCCCCCTGTCAAAGCATTGTACAGAAAGTGCCAAGTCCATCATTGACATAACTCCAGTAAGTCAGACAACAATACTGTAGGGCGGAAAAAATGAACAAAAATCTACAGTCATTCATAAAATACCACATTTTGCTTCAAAATTTTATGGTTCTTTCCCCTAGAGTCAGTCAGGGTGTGAATCTGAAACAGTAAAAAGGGCTGATGTATATAACTCACACAGTAAGCAAACCACAAAAACAGCAACGTGATGGAAATCACATTTTAAGACAGACACTTAATGACTCAGATATTCTGAATTACTTTTCAAAAGGAAGTAGTTATTTCTGTAAGGGGGGAAAGGATGTCAGCTGTCACATGGCACTTCGCTATATTTGCTCTCAGGGCTCTACTGAAGTCACCTGTTATTGCCCAAAAAAATGCACAAGGTCATTTACACGTTTCCCAAAATTGCCATGGCAGGAGTGGGAAAACAGACCCTCCACTCGTGTCAGGTGGGCAGAATCCGGTTGTCAGTGTTTCCTTTTGGCAGTGGGATACCATAGTATAGATGGACCAAAGAGCTGCCCAAGGATGAGAATGGCAGAGATGCACACTGCCAATGGACGTGTGAACACTTGTATTGATCCTATGTCAAGACACAGGCAACCAGTTTTGTTGTCCAGCATTTAGTATCTTTGTTAACCTTCAGCAGTTGCATCAACCAGGATTTTGACACAACTGGGAGCATGTCTTTCTCACTCCTAGTCAAATCCTAACCCTAAACTTAACCCTACCTTTAGCCCTCCTCAGGAAAAAGTTACACCTCCCCCTCTGTATCTGGCATTAGCACTTAAAGTGAGAAAGTTAAAGTGTGAGAAGTGCTAGGCTCTTATGATGAGAGGTGATTCTTCCCTCCAACTTTTCATTTATTTAAATAGAAGCAGGATCAACAGAAATAGCAATGCGACAGAGTTGACCTTCCTTAGTTAAACTTCCTGCCTTGTGGCTTTCAAGTGTTAAGAGCTCATAGCTGTGATACGGGTGGAGGGTTTGCACGTTGATCTGGAGAAGGAATTCCATCCATTTATTCCCTACCATTTAGCGATGCACTGGACTCTGAAGGAAGACCATAGTAAGGAACAACAACATTACCATTACTACCATACCGCTCCACCCAACACTGGTGAGGCCACACCTGGNCAAAAACCCCACACAGACTCTAAGCTTAACTCCTTGTGTTAAGGGATGCAGTACTGTCTGTGTAGAAAGTGAGATGAGAAGCAGTGAATGCACTTTCATTTACTGAGGCTTTCCCCTGAATGGACATCTAGTGCCTTGCTCGTTTCACAATGAAATGATCATTTAGGTGTTAATGCAGTGCACCGCAGGGTCTGTTGCCTTCAGGAGTCTTTTAAAAGACAGTTACTTGAGAAACTGAATGCTGACTCCACTTTCTTTCTCCCTCCTTTGAATTCATTTATCAAGAAGCAGATGCATGCTCAGGTAGAACATTGATTTGATGAACAGTAAATGGGTTCAGGTTATGTCAGGGCAGGTTTAGATTGGATATCAGGAAACCTTTTTTCACTGAAAGGGTTATTAGACATTGGAAGAGGCTGCCCAGGGAGGGGGGGGATTCCCCACACCTGGAGGTGTTTAAGA
>VXBO01012829.1:35066-57058 GCA_013400135.1 Rhinoptilus africanus
GATTCTTCCCTCCAACTTTTCATTTATTTAAATAGAAGCAGGATCAACAGAAATAGCAATGCGACAGAGTTGACCTTCCTTAGTTAAACTTCCTGCCTTGTGGCTTTCAAGTGTTAAGAGCTCATAGCTGTGATACGGGTGGAGGGTTTGCACGTTGATCTGGAGAAGGAATTCCATCCATTTATTCCCTACCATTTAGCGATGCACTGGACTCTGAAGGAAGACCATAGTAAGGAACAACAACATTACCATTACTACCATACCGCTCCACCCAACACTGGTGAGGCCACACCTGGAGTCCTTTGTCCAGTTCTGGGGTCCTAAATTCATGAGAAACATGGACATACTGGAGACAGTCCAGTAAAGGGCCACTAAGATGATTAAGGGACTGGAGCACCTTTCCTAAGGAACGGCTGAGAGCTGGGGACTGGTTAGCCTTGAGAAGACTGGGGCATGGGGCAGGATCTTATCAATGTATATCAATGCCTGTAGGGAGTCAGGCTCTTTTCAGTGGTGTCCAGTGACAGGACCAGAGGCAACGGGCACAAACTGGAACACAGGAGGCTCCAACTGGGCATCAGAAAACACTTTTTCATTGCGAGGGTGACAGAGCATTGGCACAAGTTGCCCNAGGAACGGCTGAGAGCTGGGGACTGGTTAGCCTTGAGAAGACTGGGGCATGGGGCAGGATCTTATCAATGTATATCAATGCCTGTAGGGAGTCAGGCTCTTTTCAGTGGTGTCCAGTGACAGGACCAGAGGCAACGGGCACAAACTGGAACACAGGAGGCTCCAACTGGGCATCAGAAAACACTTTTTCATTGCGAGGGTGACAGAGCATTGGCACAAGTTGCCCAGGGAGGTTGTGGAGCCTCCATCCTCAGAGACACTCAAAAGTCAACTGGACGTGATCCTGGGCAACTGGGTCTGGGTGGCCTTGCTTGCGCAGCGTTGGACAAGACAACCTCCAGAGGTCCCTTCCTACAGCAGCCATTCTGTGATTCTGTGAATCCAGGTGACAAAGGACTCTAGCACTCTGGATATGCTAACAAAGGATTACGCATGAGATATTTGCATACTGATATAGATGAAAAAACACCAAAAATTAATGACTCCTATTAATCTCTTCATTTCACATACAAAACATACAGCAAGAGGACAGTAAGGTTGTGAAAGGAAGCACTCAAGAGTCATGAAATGACAGAATTAAGATTAATGGTCCAAACTATTTTTGTGTGTGTGTGCATATATATTACGGCACTGATTATTGTATGACATCATACAGTTTCTTGCCCACTCCTTTTGGGATTTTATACTTAAAAAGTACATTGATTTATTTGGTCCAAATAGTAAAATCTGCTGGTAAAATATGTAACAAGGGAAGGTTTTTCGATGAACAAACATAAATACATAGCTCAGAATACAAGAAATTGTAGAATTGTCCTTGTAAACAGAATAAACATAATGTCCCTAAATACTATAGCACTTGTTCATTTTTTATTACGTTGTCAGCTTTTTCCCTTTCAGCTTCATCTCCCCAAATAGCCAGAGAAGTGGTTTCTCTCTGGTTTCCCCTAGAAGCATTAGGTTTTCCCCTGCGTTCGTTAAAAGCTGGGTATATTTAACTGTCTGAATGGCTAGATTTACTCTTCTGTGAAGTAACTGGTATTTCAGTCCAAAATTGTAAAATAAAACTCAAAGTTAAAAGACACACTTGGGAAAATTAATGTTATCCACACCATAAAGAACTGAAAGAGGGAAGAAGAGACGAGTTTTTCCCTTCTTTTTTGATTTTCCTTAAAAGAGCAACAAAATAGACCAAACCAAACCCATTAAACACAAAGAGTGGTAAGCAAAATCACTATCTTGCTTGATTAGCAGTCAAAGATTTATTTCAAGAAGGATGTGTCTGAACAAACCTCTCCCTTGTCTGTAGTACAAGATCTTAGTGGACAAATGGAAGAGTAAATAATGACAATAATCCAGTACTGTAATAAACGTGAAGTATAAAATAATGAAACTGTAAAATCTACGGTCTTTTACCTTGAGAAGTAAAAGCTTTATAGTTACCTTTAAAACTGTGTGAATAACACCACATCTGAGGATGAGGAAACTCTTAGCATGCCCTGAATACAAAGAACACCAATTCTTTCATCAGCAAGACACAGTGGCGTTCTTCTGGAAGATAAGCATAACAAAAAATGAACTACTGAGGTTTTCAACGAAAAATAACGCTTTTGTTCAGTGGCATAATAGCTGATAAATGAAGGCTATCTACGACATCATTGCGGCTTTGAGTTTTTACTGAGAATTACAAAGCTGATTTAAGAGCACTCCCAAATACAGGAATGAGATAATACAGCAGCTTCGATGGCAGCTTCCTCTAAAGCTATAAATGGACAGGGTGGCATAAGGTTCTGACACAGCAATGTCAGAACGTCAACAGGAAAAAAATAATATCTTTAAAGAAATGGTTTTATACGGGTCTCTGACATTTTTTAATACCAGCCAACCCACCTTCTCACCCATTTCATTCCTGATTCAGTCTCTCTGGGTGAGGTTGTCTGTACCAGAGCACAGGTAGGGTTGAGCCAAGTAGACACCAGGGTTTGAGTTCGTGTTGTCAGACAGCGCTGAGCCATCCCATGCAAGCACAGGCGGATCGCTCAGGACTAACTCCGGTTTCTGTATGTGGGACCTCTACTTTGCACGGGAGCTCCTTTCCTCAGCAGAGTTTCACTGAATAAAAATACAAATAACGCTGTAGCCAGCGGGGCAGCTATATTGAAGCCTCGGTTAGTCCAGCCAAGATCTAAAGAGAATGTTCCTCTTCCTTTGGTGTTGTGTGATTTTCCCTGGGTGAGCATGCTTAAAAATACATATTAAATAATTTCAGCTACATTTTCACATTGATTAAACATGAAATATTGTTTCTTTTTAAAAAGTTAAGTTTTAACTGCCAAAACCAGAAAATTATTTTGACATTAATCAGCTAAGATACTGAAAATATTTTTTTTTGTGCTAGTAGCAGCATAGAGATTTAAAGCAGTTTATCCAGTCTCCTCTTTCTCTTCTTCAGTTATCTCCTTTCTGCATATTTTCTCATCCTCTGTGCTCAAAATGTACTCACTGCTTATTCTCTCCAAATTTCCCTCGGCTAATTTGGAATCCCAGAATATTGAGTACTTTATTTTTGTAGGCTACTGTTAGAATTCCTGGCATCGTTATAAAAAGTAACTGATGAATGGATCCTCAATTCTTTTCTTCTGATATTGGATAGTAACACTCAAAAGGATCTGAATATTCTTCAAAGTAGTTACCCCAAACTCCAGGACACTTGGGTTTCTTTCCTTTTGTGATACATCTAAACCCATCGTTATTCAAGTCTTCTCACATATTGAATTCAGGGAATCTAACCTGCCCTCAGATGCACATTTGGGTAGACTTTAGTGTCGTGTTTCACTGCAGAGGATTTGTTTTCACATAAGCTCTTGGGTTATATTTTTCGTAGTTTAGTTGTACCTGTGTCCCATAAGTGACCACAGACGTATAGCTGTTTGCTGTCAAAGAATTCAGTTTTTTTGAAGGAAAGACTGCGATACGGTAGTTCAGATGGAGCATTTGTACACTTTCCCTTTCAGGCAGTATTTTGGATTGTTTCAATCCCTGATTGCAAAACCTTACTTCTTTTTTTATGTAAATGTTGGCCAATTTGACATGTGTGGAGAATATTCATGGCATATTACCAACTAGTTTGTATTCTTTTAACTAAAGACACGACAATCCTTGCTTTCAAAAAAACCCCAACTGCATAATTATGCATTCAGAGGGCATGATCAATTGTGTAACACACATTCTCTGTAGCCTTGAGCCAAATTATATGTGGTTTTCATTACAGCAGACAGAATGTGTAGTGGATCAGAACCCATTTGAACACACAATTTTGCAACCAGCTTGTATAAGGGTGGGGCTACGCATTTTTACCTGCCAAGGCCGGAAATGTTTCCTAAAAGACATGGATGCTTTGACATTTTGCTTCACCGTAAGTCAGGATGAAAACCTGACTTTTTCAAATTCTCCAAGAGAGAAAATTCAAGAAGAACAAGCTTGGGACTGATCAAACCCTTTTGCTCTGACCACATATTGTATTTGCTATGCAATATGGAAATCAAAACAGAACCAAGCTATTTCAAATGAATACAAACATTTATTTCCAAAAGCAACAGAATCTTGAGCAGTCAAACCCAGGAGGATTCAGTGTCCATTCTTGGTTATGGAGCATAAAGAAAGTTCTCCCAGAATCTTTTAAAACGGTTCAGTATCAACCATTTTGCTTAACTCTGATGCTCTGCTGAAATGACTCTTCTAAACTGAGTGGGTCTGTACTGGAATACTGTTAGCAGACTTTGTTCCTTATCTAAATAGGTGTTAAAAAACCACACATCCCACCAGTATCACTTACAGTCACCCTCATCTTCCATTTCTACGAGTGGAGTGAAACATGCAGTTTTAGAAAGAGATTTTAAAACAGATTGCTTAGAATAGGTCAAAAACCCTACATCTTAAAAAGGATGAGATAATCGAGAAACTTGTTTAAATGGAAACATCTATGGTTTAATCCCACATCAAGTTTATGATTGAGGTGAGCTGTTTTCTCGCGGCTGATCTGGCATTATCCCATATGAGTTTCTTATACACGTTACCATGAATTTTATCTTTTATCTTTGACGCTGAATTATAGCAGTGAAAAAATAAGCAGCATTTGAAAAATAAGGCTCAAAAGTGCAAGTAGCTTTTAAAAGCGATTATTATGTTCATATAATTTTGTACTAGCTCATGTTTAAAATTCACATATTCCTGTTTGCTGTGTATTAACACCTGAGAAATATCATATATAGTATTATAAGAATTGTGTGTTGATCATTAAGTAATTTAGGCACTGAATTCTAAATTAGAGGAAAGGAAACAAATTACTCTGACTGTTAGAACTGCACTATAGTTCTTTGACAGTGATTGCCTCTCCCGCTGCGGTAGGAGTTGTGTGGAATTACATGTGACCCAAGAAGACAACTGAAGATTGTGTTTTGTACTTGTTTTCTGTCCTCCTGAGAACCTGGAGACACACTTGAGACTGGTGGTCTGTGCATTATTTCAATCAGTTCCTTTGCACGCTGAAAGAGCTTTACTGAATGCTTTGTGCGTAAACCTGAAGCATTGCATGGATTTTTAAGCAATTGTGTGAATTCTGACTACGTATTCAGCATTACACCAGATAAATCAGGGTGAAGAAATCTTAATACTCTACCCAACTTCCTGACAGGCTGAGTGAAATTACTCTCTATTTTTCAATTGGAAAAAGATTACAGATATGTATCAGATATGTCATTATAGTCAATTACACTGTTACCTGAAGTGAAACTTTTATAGTACTTCTATGCAGTAAAAACTTCAATTTTTTTTTCCTTCTTTCTTTTTCTCTCCATTGTTTCTTCAGCTGATGGTCTTACCATACTTATAGGAGTATTTAAAATTTGAGTATTAATGTTGGCATTTAATCCTAGCTGGCACAGTCCAAGCAAAGAGCTGCCAAGAGTCATTGCTTCCACGCGCAGGGCTTTTCCCCCTGAAGTACACACAAGTGTCACGAGTGGGTATCTGATGAGGATTGTTTCTACTACAAGTGTGGGAATACCTACCACAATCTGGCCAGCAGCCTGCTTATTCTATGACTGAGTGTCAAATTCTAAAAACATTATGAAAAGGATCTCCCTGAAGACCTGCATGAATTTTAGCCTACATATGACAAGAAGCCAATGTGAGTTATTTATTGATTCAAAACGATTAGTGCTGAGCGCCTGACCACTGCTGCCCAATAGATACCAGCCAATTTGACGTCGGCAGACCTGCTCCTGTGACTGCCGCGGTGGAGTTGTGTGCAGCCACCAAAGAGGCAGTGTTCTGTTGTGAGGCTTTCAACAACTTCTACTTGTCAACATTAAGGGTGAGGGTGGTGAGCCCCTGGCCCAGGTTGCCCAGAGAAGCTGTGGCTGCCCCATCCCTGGAGGGGTTCAAGGGTTGGACGGAGCTTGGAGCAGCCTGGGCTGGTGGGAGGTGTCCCTGACCAGGGCAGGGGGGAGGAACTGCATGGTCTTTAAGGTCCCTTACAACCCAACCTATTCTATGATTTTATGATTCTATGAATAATTTGCAAATAGAGAGTCCTCCAGCCACTTTCATGCAATTAACAGAACCCACACTCTATGTACAACCTAATCCAAATCCTCATATATATACAGGGGCGTATTTATATAGAGTTCATATACACAAGGAGTTTGTTTAGGAGCTTATGTAGAAGTTCATATATACTAAGTGCATTTATTTAATGTGTTCTAAGGTCTGATTGTTAGCGTTATTGCAGGTTAGTCTAAAACCCCTGTGATCGGACATTTCTGGGTGTTCTCACCTGTTCTTTGTAATGGAAAAAAGACTGACTTGTTAGAGAAAGTTGTGCTGTGGAAACAAATGGTGTTGGCATCCCTACGCTATTCCAGAAGATTTTGCCTGTCATTTAGCAGTAGGGCTGATGAAACCTTTTATCAGATTAGAAAAGAATGAACTGTCACAAAAGGGGATGCAGAAAAGGACCTGGGGGTGTTGGTGGGCAGCCGGCTGGATATGAGCCAGCAGTGTGCCCAGGGGGGCAAGAAGGCCAACAGCATCCTGGCCTGGATCAGGAATAGCGTGGTGAGCCAGGCTAGAAAAGTGACTGTCCACCTGTTGAGTCCCCACTTCGAGCGTTGTGTCCAGTTTTGGGCCCCTCTGGACAAGAAAGACCTTGAGGGGCTGGAGCGTGTCCAGAGAAGGGCAACGGAGCTGTCGAGGGCTCTGGAGCAGGAGTCGTGTGAGGAGCGGCTGAGGGAGCTGGGGGGGTTCAGCCTGGAGAAAAGGGGGCTGAGGGGGGACCTTCTCGCTCTCTGCAATTCCCTGAAAGGAGGAGGTAGCCAGGAGGGGTCCGTCTCTTATCCCAAGGAACATGCAATGGGACAAGAGGAAATGGCCTCCTGATGTGCCAGGGGAGGTTTACACTGGATATTAGGAAATATTTTTATGCTGAAAGGGTTATTAAGCACTGGACCAGGCTGCCCAGGGAAGTGGCTGAGGCACCATCCCTGGAGGTGTTTAAAAGACGGGCAGACGTGGTGCTTAGAGATATGGTTCAGTGATGGTTCTTGTCAGAGTGAGGTTGATGGTTGGACTCGTGATCTGAAAGGCCCCTTCCAACCGGGGCGATTCTGTGATTCTGTGATAGAGGGGCACGCTCTTGGGAAACTGATGGGTAAACAGTGAGTGTAATTAATCAGGAGCCTCAGGCAGCAAGCAATACCTGCCCTGAATTACCAGTACTCGTTCAGTCCCACGCAAGAGCTGAAAAGCAAAGGAGACAACTTTGCAGAGCTGAGAAGATGCTTTAATGGCAGCTCTCTCTTGGCTGGCCAGGGGTGTGTTTGTGCACCTGCCTGGAAAAATTAGTGTGTTCCTTCATGTGTTTTCAGAGTTACACCGTGATGGGCATTTATGGCATTTATTTTCTATGAAGTTTTTCCATACAGTTAGCATGCCGGACAGGTTGCTGTGACTGAAGCAGGATTTCAGTGAGGAAAATGGTGGAAAGTGACTGTATGGACAATATACACCAACAATAGTATTTACTTGCTGTGACCGGTACACCCTGCTCCCGACCTCGGTAATGCGGTGAGCGTGACTAAGGCCATTTTATGAGGGAAGCGGCCATCCTCTGTGACCGTGTGGGTTCCCTTCCCCTCATTATCAGGCCCTCAAGGTCCCATGCACCAAGCAGACAAACCAAACAGCTTCCTCCTGCCCTCCCTCAAGATTCCTGGCGCCAGGCCGGCTACTGTCCTCCTCACCGGCCTTGACCATCCCGGACACCCCCCAGCCCAGCACAGGGGAGGGGAGCGTCCCGGCACAGAGCATCACCCATGAAATGAAGCCGTTACAAGTCCCAAGGGGGAACATGGACCCAAACTGCTGCTGGAGAGTGAGACCCAGGACCCCTGTGGCCAGGGACCATCCTCGGCTGTCCCCAATCCAAGGGAATCCCATCTGCAGTTGTGAGGTTTTCCAGTCTAGATGGCAGTTGCTATATTGGTTCAGCAAAACAAACGTTAAGAACCCACCCGATATGCAGAGGGTCCAGGTGATTACAAATTATTAGTCAAACTGTATTATAAATTCCGTATGGCACTATTTACCCTAGGAGAAGGACTTAGGAGTGTTGGTTGACAAGAAGCTCAACATGAGCCAGCAATGTGTGCTCACAACACAGATAGATAGTCCCCCGCACCCTGTGTGCATCCCCAGCAGCATGGCCAGCAGGGCAAGGGGGGGATTCCACCTCTCTGCTCTGCCCTGGGGCACTGTGTCCAGCTCTGGGGGAACCAGCATCAGGTGGACATGGACCTGTCAGAGCGGGGCCAGAGGAGGCCACAAGAATGGTCAGAGGGCTGGAGCCCCTCTGCTGTGAGAACAGGCTAAGAGTTGGGGGTGGGTTGAGCCTGGAGAAGGCTCCGGGGAGACCTTCCAGCCCCTTCCAGTCCCTAAAGGGGCTCCAGGAAAGCTGGGGAGGGACTCTGGATCAGGGAGGGGAGCCATGGGACGAGGGGGAACGGCTTAAAACTGAAAGAGGGGAGATTTAGATGAGATCTCAGGAAGAAATTCTTACTGTGAGGGTGGTGAGCCCCTGGCCCAGGTTGCCCAGAGACGCTGTGGCTGCCCCATCCCTGGAGGGGTTCAAGGCCAGGTTGGACGGGGCTTGGAGCAACCTGAGCTGGTGGGAGGTGTCCCTGCCCAGGGCAGGGGGAGGCACTGGGGGGGCTTTAAGGTCCCTTCCAACTCTAACCATTCTATGATTCTACTTATAATTAGTACTACATTGATTCTGCTTGTAGAAATCCTGTGCCATTCTAATCACAAATTCTGTGCTATACTAATCATATCTTGCTAAGATAATAAAGCTTTAATTGTAACTACGAATTTTGTGCCACTATCATTCTGATGAGGATCCCTTCAGAAATATATTGAATTGCTAGCTAACTTTCCATATTCTTACAAGTTTTCAGCAGTTCTATTAACCTTTTTATCTTATGCTGTTGCCTTTTTAAAACAAAATAAGACAGTGAGCAGCAGTTAAAATCAGTGCTTTTCGGGATCTGGACACTAAGGTGTTAGTCTGCAATATTAAATTTCCATAGCAATAATGACTCAGGAGAATGTTAGTACGAATTCGCTCTTCCCACAACTACTTCTGGGTTGTTTGGGCTTTTTTGGCTGGTTGGTTGTTGTTGTTTGGTTGGGTTTGTTTTAAATATAGGAGGTACATCCCTTTCTGCCTCTTCTTTCTGTATACTTTAAAAATATGCCGTGTAATCACCTGTCTCAGAGAGACTGCCATTAGCAGGGTAGAGCCCGTCTGCAATACAGGACACATTTGGTTTCAGATGTCCTGTTCTTCATTTCAAATAAGGAAAACATAAAGGTAGCCCAGGTCTTGGGGGCTACCTTTGAACTCAAAAATAATTACTGCGTGGCGCAGAGTTAGGCGTAGTTTTTCTTCTGAGGCTGGTTTAATTCGTCATTCTACAGGATTCTTAACGTTGAAAGGTATTTTGCTAATCCGTGCAATGAAACAGCTAAGGAAACGAGTTGTGTTTTCTTTCCTTCACAAAGGCTAAGAAGACATAACAAAAGATCTAAGCAAAGACATGAAAATAAAAATAAGAGGACAGTGGTTTCCATCTCCCTTCTTCACCCTCTGTTGCCACTGACCAATGCGCTGATGGGTTTCACGACACAGCTGAGCAGCCCTCCTTCCAGGCATGGCTCTCTCCATATTTCAGTTAGACCTTTACCATACCTCTTCACCTAAGCTAAGATCATAACCTATGAAGAAATTAAAGCAAAGCCCACTCATCAGATACAGAAAATATTGCCCTTTGTGCAAAATGATATCACCCAACAGAATGCTGACCTTCCGGGTTGCTGGAAGGCACGCTCACATATTTAGAAATGGAAAATGGAGATCAGCACTTCCTACAGGTCTATTATGGCATTTCTTGGGTCTCGAACTGGGTCTCTTTGTAGCAAAGGGCTACCAAGATGCTGAGGGGACTGGAACACCTCTGCTATGAAGAAAGGCTGAGGGAACTGGATCTCTTTAGTCGGGANCGCTTCTAAAATGCAATTTCTTGCATTTTGTGGCTGGCTTAAAGTTTGCGTTACCATGATTGCTGTTTTACAATGATTTTCACTAGTTTAGGAGCTTAAGCAGTTGGTCGCTTGTGAAATACTTCATGTGAGACAACACCAATACGAATTTTTCATATCGCTGCAATATTTTTTAGTAAGCTGAAGAAACACTGATGGGGTTTTCTGCTGAATAAAACAGCCTAAATTTGATGTTAATAAAAAGTAGCTTACTAAGATTTTACTGATTGATAAGTTTTTTTGGATACATCACAGCAACTAACTGAATTAATTCCATCCATGATTAACAAAATGCATGTACCGCATAAGCAAATAACAGTATTTATAGCATTCAATAAACATTATTTCTTGTTTGGCCTTGCTTTCTAAGAATATGCGATCATCCCATAGGCATGTGTGAAAACATCTGCCTCTGCCAATAACCTTTGAACTTAACGGCCTGATGTTGACCAAGTCTTTTACAGGACTTGGAAGTAAATACTTTTCCACAAGTTTTAGGAAAATAAGGTCAGGTGAAAAGACTCTCCTCTCTCCCCACCGAGAGAAAGGGCCCAAGTTTGCTTGCGGCTTTCACAGAAACAGTTCACAATTGGTTCAGAAGCAGCTGCATCTTATGCTTTCTCCTCCTTAAAGAAGAGATGGTGATGTTGTGGGAAGATGCAGGAGGCACAGACGCATAGAAATGTACAGTACATATTCATAAGAAATTGCTGCTTATGGAATTGCTTGGTTCTTTTTAACTGTGTTGCTGGCACCCTACTTTCACTATGGCACTGCATACCAATTCAGCTGAGACCTTGCTTCTTCCCTGTCACAGTATGACTCACAAATAT
The DNA here is from genome assembly GCA_013400135.1 of Rhinoptilus africanus. NCBI lineage: Eukaryota > Metazoa > Chordata > Aves > Charadriiformes > Glareolidae > Rhinoptilus > Rhinoptilus africanus. The sequence continues at coordinate 46,184 of VXBO01012829.1, forward strand.
CCCATATTTCCTGTATCTGACGAGTGGGATTTGCTTTAATTTATTCATAGGTTCTGATACAACCCATGATCTTAGCTTAGGTGAAGAGGTATGGTAAAGGTCTAACTAAAATAGTGTATTTTCTAGCTATGCTGATATCAAAACTGTGGCACAGAAAAAGGCAGAATACGGCCAAACCCCGGCATTCAGGCAAGGAGGTCATGTCAGGCATTCGTGTTGCTCAGGCACAATAGAGGCGACACCAACAGGTGGATTGGCTGGTTAGGACAGCAAAGTGGTTGGAAAGGTGAGAAAGCAGAGCAGGAAGACAAATGCAGAATTGCTAGAAAGCTTGGCACAGACGTAACTAAACAAATTTATGTCAATGCAAATTACTCTTCATTCCCACAAGAATAAATTTTCCAGAGGAAATGCGAGTTAGAGAAATGTGAGTTACACTTAAGTTGTAGACTGGAACAGTATCAGGTGCACTGCTGTAAATCTCTCACATACACAAGCTCATAACTTTTTCAATTAGCATCTGCTTTAACTTGGCACAGAATTCCCAGATATTTAAAGGCAAGACAATTAAGGGCAGGAGGCAACTGTAGCAGGTGATCTGTCAGTCCACAATTCCCCTACCTGTACACAAAACCTCAGAAGCACAAATGCTAGGAAGCATCCTTTATCAGTGAGAAGGGACACTCTGTTTTCCTGCGCAGACATAACACGAGCTCATCTGTGACTAAAGAGATGTCTCTTCCTACAGGGAAAAACAGATTTTAAATTATTTTTGAGCAGCAGGCTCAAAATCCTACATAAATCCTCAAAAACCTGCATCTGTGAAGACCCACTCCCACTGCCGGCTCTAATTCCATCAGAAAGGTACCTTTAACTTTGTTTGAAACCTGACAATCTGGCTTTATTCCTTCTGGAATTGCTGACCATCATCTTCCATCTTGGGTCACAACAACCCCGAGCAGCGCTACAGGCTCGGGGCGGATTGGCTGGAAAGCTGCCCGGCAGAAAGGGACCTGGGGGTGTTGGTGGCAGCCGGCTGGATATGAGCCAGCAGTGTGCCCAGGGGGGCAAGGAGGCCAACAGCATCCCGGCCTGGATCAGAAACAGTGTGGTGAGCTGGACTAGGGAAGGGATCATCCCCCTGTACTCGGCACTGGTGAGGCCCCACCTCGAGAGCTGCGTTCAGTTTTGGGTCCCTCACTCCAAGAAGGACATTGAGGTGTTGGAGCGTGTCCAGAGAAGGGCTACGGAGCTGGTGAGGGGTCTGGAGGACAAACCTTATGAGGAAAGACTGAAGGAACTGAGGTTGTTTAGCCTGGAGAAGAGGAGGCTGAGGGGAGCCCTCATCACCCTCTACAACTCCCTGAAAGGAGGGTGTAGAGAGATGGGGGCTGAGCTCTTCTCCCTGGGGACAAGGGATAGGACAAGAGGAAATGGGTTCAAGTGATGTCAGGGCAGGTTTAGATTGGATATCAGGAAACATTTTTACACTGAAAGGGTTATTAAGCATTGGAACAGGCTGCCCAGGGGGTGGTGGATTCCCCATCCCTGGAGGTGTTTAAGAAAAGGGTAGATGAGGTGCTGAGGGACATGGTTTAGAAGGGGTTTTTGTCAGGGTGGGTTAATGGTTGAACTTGATGATCTTAAAGGTCCCTTCCAACCTCAACCATTCTATGATTCCATGAATTTAGCAAGAATCCAGAACCCTTTGCTCCCTAGAAAGAAAGCAGCTTCTGATTTGCTGCAGCTCTGTTGAAAATAGGCTGGTGCTTGTCTCACAAGCCCCGGAGGAAAACCTCCACTCCCCAGCCTTCCGTACCAGAGAGAGGGCCAGCTTCCACCGGGCGCTGCACTGACCCCCTGCTAACCACCAAGTGCAGAGGCACTTTCAGCTCACAGCACTCTTTCGGCTGCAAGCTGCTTTTCTCAGAAAGCAAAGCCCCTTGGAAAAACAACTGGACTGCACCAAGATCACCTGCTTCCTCTTCTTTTTGCAGTACCACTAACCTGCTTTCTTGGTGTTACTGGCAGTGGAACATTCCGTCAGGTCCCCTCCAGGCTCTCCTGCTGCAGGGACTGGACACGCTTATCCCTTGTGTGTGGCAAGGCAGCTCCTTGTTTCACAAACTCCTTCTAACCACGTGCACTGCAGTTTCTCATTCCCTAGAGCAGAAGGATACTAGTAAGATTTTCTATTTACTGTGCTAGACCCTGCTCCTGTTACAAAATCCATGCATATACTGCGGCAAAATTTTTAGAGCAGAGCCAAAGCTTTATGTATTCTTATTATATGCTCTGTGATTGACACAATTCTCTAAACTCTCACACCTTTCACTGTTCTACATACACACAAATAGAAAAATCAACGTATAGTTGCCAATTATGAGGAAATGGACATCCTTGCAAACTGCGTTACACCAAGGAAGGTTGCAAAGATATTCACAGCAGCTGCAAAAGCAGCTGATGAACTAATCACATATCAGCACACCTTGGGAAATCTTGGATTAAATATAACCATTGTGCGTAAGTTATCACTTAAATGTCAAGTGTAACTAATATTACCTATAACTAACTTTTAATTGCTGCTACAATAATCGTCCTCATGTAGCAGGTAACATGCAGCAGATGCAACATGTTTGAACCTCCCACCTTCTTAATCAAGAACGGCACATTGGAGCACACGTGTCACTCCTATGCCTCTTTTAAAGTAATTAGTTTCAGCAGTGATTTCACTATTACCATTAGATCCTCAGGTATCTCTGACTTAAAATCAAACCCAACAGTAGGATGACAGCTACTAATTTCCTGTTTAATCTCTCTTAGCATTTGAGCCACAATTAGTGAAAATCCAGTAGAGTAATCACTGTGTGATTCCATTTAGGTTACTCTGGAATGAGTTATACCACAACTTAAATGTATGGACTACTACTTTTGCTCCTATTCCTCGTAGTTTCTCGCTGTGGAACTGATTTCAAAGTCAACAACGGAAATACAACTAGCTTAAATAAATTACTTTCATACAAGTACATATTATCATAAGCAATAAACAGAATAGTAGCAGAAAGAGTAGTAAGTGGACTATTTGAACAGTATACATTTATATTAATACATTAGAAGGCCAAGAAATTTAGGGGTCTGGGTAATTCCGCAACATAAACCACAGCACTTCACCTATTCATTTTTGCAATTAGATTGATACACCATGTCCTAATTAAGTCCTTGCATCCTATTAAAAAAAAAATAGCCAAGAATTGGGTTTAGCATATTGGATTTTAACATTTTGTTTCTTCTTCCTCATTTAGAAACATTTCTTAACTGAAAATTCATCCTAGGAGGGAGGACATACAGGAGCTTACCTGTAAGTAGAAGAACAGGACACCTAAACTATCCCAGTGTAATACTTGAAAGAACTTGCTTCACAGGAGTATATACATAAGGAAACAGGAATCTTCATATACAGAATGGATACTTTAGATGTGTAAATATGACCGCAGACACAGTTACCAATTTTGCAAATAGATTTTATATGCCTCATATGCAAATACTGGTTTCTGTACAGTCAGCAAGTGTATACAAAAACTTTGTTGCCACCCTAAGAGCAGCTGTTTTAAAATATCACTGGCAGATCTGATGTCCCTGAAATTAGATCTAGCTACATCTTAGCTAAACGCACATCTGTTACGTGAAACAGTATTTCCTTTCCTGATTTTTCAGTTTTCAATGACAAACATTCATGCAGACGTTAATTTAAAAATATAGGTCAAAAAGAGGTGATTGTTATTTTCTGGCAACTGGAAACTTAAGTGAAATTTTAAAACTAAAAATTAAATAATTTCTATTATCATTATTTTATGAGCACCACTACACAAACATGCCTTGAAAAGGCCAATATGTAGCTATTTGTTACCTACACTACAGCTACATCTAGATACACTCTTTTTAAATCTTACTCTTGAATTGTTGTATTAAGCAAGGATGTAAATTTCTACTATCAAGGCAGAGTATAAGCCTCCTGAGCAATATATGCATTATAGTCCTGTGTTGATTTTTATAAGTTGTGCATGTAATTTCATTTACAGGAACACCTGTTAGCTATGTCTGACAGAAAATGTCGTTTATTTAAATACAATATATAGGTGGGTGGCTTATACTAAGTCTTTGCAACTCATAACCATAAACTGAGAAATTATTTTATTGAAATTAATGAGAATGATACATTACTCAAGAGCGTGATTAACTGTTTGTTTAGAAGTGTCCGGGTAAACAGCATGGAAGACTGCCCGAGCTTGAAATGAAAGACAGTCCCCCACCCAACGGCTGGGATTACCCTGTGTGCGTTACACCACGGGTCTCAGAGGAAGTTCTGTAGGTATTACGAGTGTAATCACATTTTCCTGTTTGTTCATTCTTATCAGATTTTTTTTTTCCTTTCCCTAGCTACTGTAAAAGCACCTACGCAAACATCCAAAGGATACCTCAACAGCTGCAAAAATACAAAGGTATTTGTCAACGTGTACATTTTTGTCCACCAGCAGTCAGAGATAATGCTGCATAAACCGAAAGTCATTCATTACTGAGAACCTTTGTGGAAGGCAGCTGTAACTAAGTGAGCAGGGAAAATTATTACACACAAAATACTTTCAAATTCAAAATGGAAAAAAAAAAAAAGTTGTATGTCCTTTGTAATTCATTTTTTGCCTCTTCTTACAGAAAAAACTTAATAACTAACTAAATCAGCTTCCAAAACTGAGGGTACTTTTAGCGTTGCTTAAAAAATAACATAACTGTTGATTATGTCTATAAAAGGAGTCACTCGATACTTACAGGTTCAGGAGACAATCCATACATGCTTTATGTGAAGCATAAATTATAAATACTGATAAGTATAAACTGACAGGTTTCTCTCACATGTAAATACAGGCAATAATATGGAACTGAAATTACAGGACTGCAGTCTTTAAGTAAGACTGACAGAGCATTCATGTAGCACTTGCCTCTGTGCTAGTGACGTTAAAGGGGTGTTTTGCCATGGCCTTTCAGGGACATAAACTTCAGGTCTCAGAACAGAGGAAAAATGCTGGTGCTGCTTCATTAACTAATATATCCTGAAAAAGACAGCTAATCTATCAGAGAGGATACTGGTAAGGACAAAGACATCTATGAAAAATCACGTATGGAAAATCACAAGCAGTTTTTCAAAGCAAATAAAATGAATGCTTTTACATATGCTTCCCGCCCTCAAGCTTGCACCCCCAGTTTGGTTTTATGATTTCACTCTTGCAACATTTCCTTTGGAAAAATACACTACTTGCACAGCTGGTCTTCTTTCTGGGGCCTGTGTCCACTTCTGCCCTTGCAGTTGCTGCTCTGTCTCAGGTAGAACATGCATTGTGGCAGCTACAGCTGTCACGCAGTATTACATGCTCCCACTTGCCTCCTGTGTGCTAAGTCACCTCTGTGACTGAAACTTACCTCTTTATCGTTTTTTCCATCTACAACACACTTAAAAGTTTCTAGCTGGCAATTATCTAACAACAGCCTTCCTCCAGAATGCCAGATATATGACCTGCAGTTTGGGTTCCACTTACTGATCAGTTTCATCCAGTCCCTGGACTAGTTCTTGAATTTTCAGGTTTGTCTGTAAAATTAAAATGCAACATAGACAATTCCAAGTTAGTCTCGACCCAAGGCTGTGTAAGACCACACTGCACAGTACAATGCACTGAGAACAAGCCAGCACAGATGCACCTGGAATTTAATGTGCTATGCCTGAAATAACAAGCCTGATCTCTGAACCACACTGCTTTGTGGATGTATTTTGCCAGATACAAGCTGCAAGTTATTGAGACGTAACAATTACAACTAGCAAATCTGAATGTAAGAACCAGTAAAATTTTTGTTATCTGTGCCCATTTTGAAAACACCTCCTGCAGGAGGTTTACATGAAGTGCTAGGACATCAGCCTAAACCTAGCAGGTAAAACAGATCCTAAAGTCAAACCGCAGTGGCTTTTGTAAAAAAAATCCTGCAGCATCGTAGAAAGCTGTAGCAAGGTGCATCAGTGAGTGCGCATCTTCTCAGACATATACAGAAATGACAGAAAAGTATTTGGCCACTGGCAAACACAAGTAAGCAGAACAAGCTGAGTAGCCCAATGCAGTCCACCATTGCTTTTGCTCTGTTATGTGTACTTTTAATGGTATTAGCCTTTACAGGCACATTTTCATGGCACTTGGTTAGGATTCATGGAAAAAAACACAGTCTAATTTGTCACTGCAGAAGGTCTGAAAGACCCTCCTTTTTGAACATCTGAAAGGAAAAAAAAGAAATTGGGCACTGACTTAGCAGGCAAAGGGCAGCAGCAAACAAAGGTTCTGACTCTCTGTTGGTACAGGCCAAGGTGTGGCCAGGAGGCTGTGCAATGCCCCCAAACAGAGCGCTACTGAACGCTGCTCTCTTGCTTAAAATGGTCGTTTCTGAATAATTCACTTGCTGATATACAGTATGACTTAAGATGAGTATCCATTCAGATGAGTACAGTACGTTTCCATCGGCATGTAACAAAACACCATATTAAATTTCAGGAAGGCAGTAAATGGTCTAAAACTAGAAATGTATCAAACTGAAAAATGCGGTACAAAATGCACAGTATTTTGAAAATTCCTTGATAATGTGTAATAATTAGAATAAAATGCATACTGACATCAGTGTAATACACTCAAAGAAGAAGCAATTGATGTTTTAAAAGTCAATAGTAAAATCATTATTCTTTGATGAAACTAGTAAACTCTGTACAATATCTAAATGGTACGGTACAGGAACTGCACGCTTTCTAATTCTCAAGAAAACTGCCACGCAACAGGTTCTGAGCAAATCTGTCCAGATGTACAGATGAAAAAGGAAGGAAAAGTATTTCCATCAATGTTCAAGACTGGAACAACTGGGTTGAAGTATGGACAGACTCAGATCAGCAAGGAAAAAGATTTTCCAAGAAGAAAAGATTTTTGAGACTCAATGTTTTAACTAACATAAGGCTTTAGACTCAAAGACGTGTTGTGCTGAGGCTGAGTATCAAACTGTAATGTCAAGTTGCTTCTAAGAGGAAGATCTCCTGCGTGTACTATGGGCTCATGAAAAGGGACTGAAACATCATGTCTATTTACACCAGTAAACTCATGAAACATGCAAAATTAGAGAGAGAAAAAAAAAAACTTATTTCCCAGCTGTAGCCTGAAGTGAAGTAAGACACACGAAAACCTCTGCCTCTGTGTAACAGTGCTGTTCTAAAATTGAAAAGAGAAAGTGAAAAATTACTGTCAACTCCACAAAAGCTTTATAAGCCATTTCGGAAGGCAGACAAAGAAACCAAGAGAAAGTATCAAATACTAACAAAAAACAATTACCTCAAGGCAGCTGTTCACATTTATTTTTGCATCTGCTTAAGTCACAAAAATAAGTGTAGTGATACAGTAGTAATGTCTTTATGAATTTTAAAGTCGTATACATACTGACTCTTAATATAGGATAAAATTTCTATTAGTATGGGGATTGTTGTCTTTTATTTGGATTTAATTCACCTCCAGCTTAAACATTTAATTGAAAGAAACTACATGAGAACAAAAAGAGTAGGGAGAAAAGGTTATGTAAGAGTTTGACAGACATCATTTCTAATGTGACAAAAATGTGCTTGAAAACCAACAGTAATCACAAAGTCACTAAACAAAACATTTGAAAACTGTTGATCTTTTGAAACAAAGGGAAAGATTTTAAAAACAGCTTAACATTAATGATCTATTCAGAGATTCAATACAAACGAAATATTCAATGCAAACAAAAGTTTCTAATTTGTACTGCGAATATGGGAGAATTGACAGCACAGACCCAAAATTAAATACGCAAACAGCGATGATGGCTGTTCAATGATTACCTTACAACAATCGGGCTGGGAGCACAGCTTTATTCAGTAAAAATAAAAGAAAATACAAATAAGATGCAAGTAAAGAATTTAAGTTGCAAGAAATAAAAGTATCAGTATTGAAGTTCTTGCCCAGACTCTGCCCACCTTTCCACCACCCCAGCAGTACATGTGGCCTCCCACGGGCTTATAACATCTATGAAGAACTAGCACTCACTCTGTAACTGTTTATTTTATAGCTGCTGGAATAGTTGGAGCATTCCGGGTTCCTCATTACAGGAAGGCTGCTGTCTTCTCGCTCCATCCTGCGACAGAAAGATGGAAAATTCCCCTATCGTTATTTATTTCTGAGATAGGATAACACCTCTGTGGAAACAAACTGCACTCAGGTGGAGGCTTGTGCTTAAATAAGGAGTGAACATGAAGGTTACATGGTGTTTGTACCATGATCCAAGCAGCACCTTCTCTATAAATAACTGAAATACTGGGTCATTTACTTTACACAGTTATTCATCCTAATTAGCATTAATGTTTAACAGCTTTCAAATATTGTAAAAAAACTAATTAATCCTCTGACACATCTGTGAAATAACTTCTTACTTTACTGATGGAGAAAGTGTGGCACTGGTCAAATGACTTGCCCAGGGCCATGCAAATCAGTGACAAACCCAGCCTGAAAACTTTATTTTTAATCACATAGTCAGCTGCCTGGAACATCCTTGCCACTGTCACCGTTCTTACGGTACGTATTACTGTGTTAGTAACGTGTTCAAAGGCCTCAATGCCACTGTAATTCACCAGCCACTACACTGGAAGACAGAACGCTGGATGCCAAAGTCTTTGCGGTGTGAACTAGACCTACAAAGGGCATTTGTCACTATTAATAAAATAACAGCAATTATGGCTGCAACCACTCCAAACGAGTGAATTGAGCACGCGTGGGCTCTCACACCAGCTCATACAGACTGGTACGTGATTCCAGATGGGAGCTCTCCTGGTCTCCACAGAGGAGTGGCTGCACACTGGCCACTAGCCGGGAAGGATGCTTGCCCTACCTGCACTGGCAAGCAGCACCCAGCTGGTGGTTCGCCCGGAGGCAGGGCAGGGAAGGTCGCTGCGCCCTGGGCTCTTCTGGTAAGTGCTCAAGAGCCTGGGAACACTCCATCTTATTTATAAGCACAGGCACAGACTGTGTTAGTCCTCCACAGGCAGGATCCTGTGCGAAGAATTTTGTTTACCATAAATCAACCAATGAACAGGTAGTTTTAATAGCCTTTAATGCATCAGACTTGGTTTTGGTCTTTAAATTAGGTGTGAAAAATCATAATCTAACCGTACACTGGCATTTCAATACTAGACCAAGGGTAAGGGATACCAGGCCCAATAGACAGCAGACAAGAAAACTTATATTCCCAGATTCACCATCTCCCAAACTGACTCAAGGAAAAAAGCAAACTGGCTTTTCAGAGAACCTTCCCTGATACCATCCACACAGCAGGGATGAAGGACTAGCTATCCTAGCATCTTTTATACCTGGCATTTCAGAAAAAGACGTATTTGCAAACGCATAAGAAGTATCCCAAGAAAAGTATCGTTACGCTTGTTCCTTCATACAAACCTGTTCCCGTAAATAAAGCCCCATGAGGGCTGGTATAATGGGAGGCAACTCAAGAAAGAGGAGATGCAGGGCGGTGTGTGTTACCCGCAGCGCCAAGCGACCTGGGACAGCTTTGCCTGCAAAATGAACAGAAACAGCGTGTCAGGGGCAGCAATGCAGCAGCTTGGTTGAACTTAGCAGAAGCCCTCTTTCTGTGGTACCCTTGCCAAATTTAAAACGTCTCTCCCCAAAATAAATTTCCCGGGCACAGACACATCCCCCCCCTCCTGCAGGAAATTCTTGGCACAGCTGTCCTCCCAGTCTCCACGCACCCATACGCACGCTGCTGCCCTGGAAGGCACTTAGAAAAGCCTGCCTCATAAAGGGAATTTTATAAATATTTACACTGCATTTCTATATTTAGGCATATCACTGCTAAAACAGCAACAGGGCTGTGTTAAAATAATTTCATTTAGAAATCTGTGAGGGAAAGCAAACAGCAGTAAATAGAAACCCACAGAGACAGCGGGCTACATTATTTGAAACCACGTTCATAACACTGCAGTATGGTAATGCAAAATCAGAGTTGTAAGAGATTGCTGTTGAAACTGCGATTCCTAAACAGAAAAACTGCAGGGTATGAAAGTGTTACAATGCCATAAACCCAGGGCTAGAGCCAGCTTCTCCTTTCACTGACTCCGGGCACAAACCCAGTGTAACTCCCCGGATCTGAGTGGTGTAACTGGAAGCAAACTTTGCCTGTAGAAGGCAAGATACGAAACTTCATTTCAGCAGATAAAAGAGAGGTCGGCTGGGGAGCTGTGAAAGCGGGAGCACGAGTTTGTTTTAGTGGCCTCAGGAAAAATTCACTTAATACTTTTGGGTAATGCAAAGCTTTGAAAACCTGAATGTTTGGATGCCTTCTGAGAACTCCGGAGAGACATGCAAGTGTCAACGTGCTGCTATTTGTCAGCTCTTTTTAACCAAGGGGAAGTTGGGGGGGGGTAAAAAAAAAAATTAAAGAAAAAATTTAAAGATTTCTATGTGTTATATCGCCTGGTAAAGTTTGTCGCACTTGACAGCACAGGTACTTAACGTGTGAGGTGAACCCCATGTGCCAGGCAAAACCCAATTAAGTTTGCAGAATTATTAATGACACGGGCAGGGCTGGGGGCGCGACAGCTTGAGGGCTTGAGTAATAAGGGGAAAAAAAAAAAAGAGCACAATTTCAAGAAAGTGAAGAGTAAATACCTTTTTAGTAGCCATAGAGCAAGACAACCAGTACCTTGTAGACTCCAGGGTACTGGGTTTTTTATTCGAAACGGTAGAACAGCAGGTCTTTGCAACAACCTACAGAAGCACG
>VXBO01012829.1:62205-76516 GCA_013400135.1 Rhinoptilus africanus
GTCCTGATTGCTTACAATATGTTATGTGTACATCAAAAAATTAAGAACGCTCTTCGCTCCTGGCCTTGCTTTATGTGATGCAAAACTACTATTCTGTATAAGAATGAAGAGGCATTACTTCTTTCGTAACAGTTAACGATTCACTAAGGCTTCCTTGCCTTCCCGTGGACACACACCACATTTCAGGACTTACTGAGTGGTTGATTACCGACTCCAAACGAAAATACCTGGTAGAAGTCGCTGCTGGTGTCTCTAAGTTGGTACTCCAATCGCAGATTAGACTTACAAGTATAAAATAAAATGCAGCTTTCTGCATTAACTTAGACAAAACTTTCTGACTTTTTAATCTTCTGACTTGTTTTGCAAATTTTAAAAAAAGCCCAAACAAACAAAATCTGAGTGAGTTCCCAGTTTGCAAGTGTTAGGCTGTAAGTGTTATGGACCAAACTTTTTGTTTTAAACATGAATTAGTTTTTAAATTCCATATAGTTGACATTCTGGCTTTCACACTAACTAACCTGAAGAGATGGGAAGTGAAGCAGATGCAAGTTCTGCACTTCCCATCAGGATGCTGTAAATATAGTTTATGCAGGGTAGTCAGGATGTGTTGGTCTTTGCTAGCAAGCACCTAATATACTTGATTTCCTCTCCCCTTTTCCATGTACCTAAGGAAAAGGGGAATATGTCTTCTCTTAGTGTGTTTTTTTTCTTTTTAATTTTCTAGTAATGGGAGGATTACTCCCATTGTAGGAGATTGTTAGCATGTAACAGGTTCTCTTTATTCACAAAATCCCCAAGTAGGGTTGATTTTTANTAGTGCGAAGTTCTAGTTTCTTCACATCAGTGTTGAAGGTGGCAAGTCCAGAGTTTTGCGGCGTTTATTTCAGTAACTCATGAAAAGGAATTTTTTTTCTGGAAAATAGCTGAGGACTTTTTTCCATACTGATGAATGAATCTGAAAACTGAGGGGAAGGAGTATTGGCATGTTCAGTTAGGTACTGTATAAACACAAAATGTGTTTAAATGTGACGTAACTTGATTCTAGTGCATGAGGCTTCTTTTCTGTCCAGCAGTTAATACGATCAGCAGGTAATTTTTTCTTTTTTAGGTAATGAATTTCTTTACTAATTCCTGTTCTCTAACGAAGGGGAACACCTCATTTTTCTAAAGTTGATGAGTATTGTACTGGTTTGGCCACTTACGAAGTAGAGCTGAATATAAATCTGGTTTTAGTTCTGGCTGAGCATGTGGTGTTAGAAGTGCTGTCTTGAATGGTTAAAAGCAGTAGGTCAAAACCGTACCTAACCATATATAGGAAGTGAAGCAGTAAGTAAGCTAAGTATGTTAGGTACATATATAAATTAAAGTTTCAGATGAAGAAAACCAGAAGTAGAACAGCATTCGGTGCCGGAAAAAATTTGAGGAGGATTTTCCAGTATTTAAGTCAATATTTCTAGTTAACATCAGATGATGTCATGTTGTTTAAACAGTGAGTAGAGTCTCTTGACCTGCACTTTGTCTAGTTTTTTATTTTGTGTGTATATTGACTCCCAGAACTTTAGTGTGGGACTTGAGCACTTCATGTACTGGCCTGCCCTATTGGGAAACATAATCTTGTGCCGTGTCTCTTCACCTTTTCCTGTCTTAATTTTTTGCAGCTGAGGAGTGGGGTGGGACACAGATTTTACCAGTGGGGGCGCGGGGCTCCTCAGTGTAGGACCCCATCTGTTGATTGAGCTAATAGGACTCCCATGGTAGTTTTCCAGTTTCTCACTTATCTTTCTTCCTCCTTTAAGAAAACAAAAAAAAAAATCACGGTTTGTCTTGCTGGTAGACACAGCAGGAGGGAGGAGAAGATACCTTGTTTTAACATTATCTTTGTGCTGCATAGGAGTATTGCATGTGTCCCTCCAGAGTTTGATCAGTACCAATAAAATGTTACTGGTGCTTCACAAGTTTTATATACTACCTCAAGACTGCAGGCAGTCTTCAGTATTTTTTATTTTTTATATATAGTGTGTGCTCTATCACTCCAGAGCAGACAAAAGTTTCTGTTCTTACATGAGCCTGTCTCTGAACTATGGTTTGTGTTGAAGGTGGTGAGGAGTAGTCAGCATGGATTTATGAGGGGGAAATCATGCTTAACCAACCTAACAGCCTTACACAATGAGGTCATTGTCTTGGGGAGAGAGGGGGAGAGTTTACCTCAACTTTAGTAAGGGTTTTGACGCCATCTCCTGTAGTCTTCCTCATAGACAAGCTGGCAGTGTACGGGTTAGATAAATGGAAAGTGAGGTGGGCTGAGAACCGGCCGAAGTGCTGTCCCCAGAAGGTGGTGATCAGCAGCACAAAGTCCAGGTGCAGGCAAGTCACTGGTGGTGTTCCTCAGGGTGTACCCAGGGGCCAATGCTGTGGGTCATTAATCAATTTTGATTAATGACCTGGATGCTGGGACAGAGTGCACCTTTAGCAAGTTCGCCGAAAATGCAGAACTGAGAGGAGTGGCTGAAGTACCAGGTGGGTGTGCTGCCATCCAGAGTGACCTGGGCAGGCTGGAGAACTGGGCTGTGGGACACCTCTTGAAGTTCAACAAAGGAGATGCAAAGCTCTGGCATGGGGGGGGATAATAACCCCAAGCACACGATGGGGGGCTGAGCAGCCGGAGAGCAGTTCTGCAGAGAAGGGCATCGATTTGCTGGCTGACAAAGCCAGCAATGCATGCTCATGTCGAAGAATGCTACCAGTATCCTGGTCTGCATGAGGAGGACCATTGCCAGCAGCTGAAGGAAGGTGATCCCTCAACACGGATGAGATACGTGTGGTCACTGCTGGGCTCACCATACAAGAGAGACGTGCGCTTACTGAGTTGGGACCAGTGCAGGGCCATGAAGATGGTGAAGGGACTGTAACGTCTGTCAGACGAGGAGAGGCTGAGAGAGCTGGGACTGTTCAGCCTGGAGAAGAGGAGGCTCCGGTGGGGCTTAGCCACGTGTATAAATATTTGATGGGAGGGAATGAAGATCAGGGAGCCAGACTGCCCTCGGTGGTGTCCACTGACAGGGCAAGAGGCAATGGAAACAAATTAAAAAACCTGAAATTCCATCTTGGTGTGAAAAAGTGCCTGGTTTTTTATGGTGGGGGTGGTCAAACAGTAGCAGCAGTTGCCCAGAGAGGTTGTGGAATGTCCATCGTGTAAGATGTTTATTGCCCACCTAAACATGTCCCCAAACAACCATCTGTAGCTGACCCTGCTTGAGCGGGGCGGGAGGGGGGGGGAAATGCTGAACTAGATGATCCCCCTCGGTCACTTCGAACTTAAGTGATTTTGTATATGTATATATAAACACATAAACATACTGTTTGTAGTTGAAGATCAGTGTTGTAGACAGGAATAACTGCAGAGGCAACAGCTAATGGGGAAAACTTTAAAGGAAAGTACAGGAAATCCTTAGGTTGGTAAACATATTATTTTCTATGTAGGCAGATCTCTTAATTTCTGCTGTAAAAGCTCAAGAATTCCTTTTTTAAAAAAATAAATCTTTCTAAGGTAGCTAACAGTGCTGCTTAAGTATTTAATAAATTTGCTTGGAATATCTACCTTTTCCTTTTAAGGCATGTTTTTATTAAAATTACTAATGTGTGCAAATTACTGTATAGAAACCAATGTTGGTAAATTGGCTTGAAAGCTCCATTCATATTTCAGGAATGAAGTACCGAGGTGTCCAGGACACCTAGTGTACCCATTCAGTGTTCTGGTGAATTAGCAAGGTCTGGTAAGATTCTTGTGGTGATCAGCCCTAAAAAAAGTAGTTTTCATCTTCAAATTTTGGAATTTTCAGCTGCTTTTCAGGCCAGCTTCATACCAAATCAGTTCTTTTTGTTAAACTTTCTTTTTTTGTTAAACTGAAATAGTAATAGTTGTTCATCCTCAAGTGCTAATTGACTTTTTGTAAGTTTCATCAGAGTTGGAATATATAGAATCCTAGAAGCATAAAACAGCACAGGTTGGGAGGGACCTTGAAAAATCATCTGGCCCAACCTTTTGTGGGAAGGGGAGCAGAGCTGAGATTATCCAGCACCCTGTTCAACTGCGTCTTCGAAACCTCCAGTGAGCTGTTCCTCCCTCCCAGGGGAGGTTTTTCCAGTAATGATCCAACTGTAAAAATATTTTAACTGATGGAATTCTGTGATGAGGTACCCCTGAGCCTCATATATCCTCCAGGTAGGAGAAGCCTAACTCAGCCTTTCCTCATAGGGCAGGTTCCTTGTGGCCAAGAAGGCCAATGGCATCCTGGGGGGCATCAAGCAGAGTGTGTCCAGCAGGTGGAGGGAGGTCATCCTCCCCCTCTGCTCTGCCTTGGTGAGGNCCAACCCTCTCGTCTCGTGGCCCTCCTCTGGATCCTCTCCAGTCCGTCCACATCTTTCTTGAATTGTGTGGCCCAGAAGCGGACACAGTATTCCATGTGCAAGCTGACCACTGAGTAGAGTGGAATGATCACGACTATATCTCTGCTAGCAGTGATCCTACAGATGCAGCCCAGGATCCAAACTGCCTTTGTTGCTGCGTTGGCACACGGCTGACTCAGGTTCATCTTGTCCACCAGGACACCCGGGTCCCCCTCAGCAACGCTGCTCCCCAGCCACACAGATCCCAGCCTGCACTGTGCTCTTTGCTTATTCTGATTCAGGTGCAGGACCTTGCGCTTGTCTTTGCTAAACCTCACAGTGTTCTTACTAGCCCGTTCTTCCAGCCTGCCCAGGTCTCTCTGGATGTCTACCTCACCACCCAGTTCGGTGTCATCAACAAACTGGGTGCTTTCAATCTCATTACCCAGCTCATTTATGAAGATGTTGAACACCATGGGGCCCAATGTCAATCTCTGGGGGACCCCATTTGTGACAGGCTGCCTGCCAGCATACAAACCACTGATGATCATGCTCTGAACGGCCTGTGAGCCAGTTCCCTACCCATCTTGCAGACCCCCCATCCAGAGTGTTTGTCCGGTTAATGTTAGTGTTGAGATGTTAACTGTATGTAATTATATTTGAAGAAGTTGAGTATGTAACTACATGGGAATATTTAAAAGGTTACAGTCATTGGCTCAGCAGGGGTGGATATATGATTTTCTTATTAATAGCTACTTACAGATACTTGGACAGGGGTTTCTTCTGTGAACTTCCCCTTGCAGAGTACACTGCTTTCTTTTCCAGAGTAGTTTCCAGAAACCACCTAGGTTTAGCCAACCTTTGATAATCAACTCAGGAACCATATGGTTTTTCTGAAATTTTGATCTCTCTTTATTATTTTAAGTCCACCTCTTGCTTTCCGTAGAATTATGCATATATATATACATTTTCACCCGTAAGTAGGACATGCACAAAAGGATATTCTGTCTGAGTCTTTCTCAATGGGTTTTGTATCGTTATTTTATAGATAAATTGCATCATCTTTCTCTAAAATTCAAGAGTAACCACAAATCAATCAATTCCTTTTTCATATTGCCCTCTGTTAGTAGAGTAACACTGGAGACATTACAGGATTCAAGTTTGGATACTTGCTTAATCCAAAAGATTAAGGAATTGCTTGGATTATTTTTTTTCAAACCAGAGGTTTTCCCCAGACTTTTTCTTGCATAGATTTGTGTGCTTTCTAAGCATCTGTGGAGAAACTTTCTTTTTATTCTTTCCACTCCTTGTCCATAAAAGCGATGCTA
Organism: Rhinoptilus africanus; assembly: GCA_013400135.1. Lineage (NCBI taxonomy): Eukaryota > Metazoa > Chordata > Aves > Charadriiformes > Glareolidae > Rhinoptilus > Rhinoptilus africanus. The sequence goes on from VXBO01012829.1 coordinate 67,920, forward strand.
GAGAAAAGTCCTGATTCCTCCAAAAGCAAAATTTTACCAGACCTCTGTACTAATCATCTTGTTCTATATTCGTGTCTAGAAACAGAGTAGTTTTTTAATTTTCTCGTTGCACATACAATTCTTTAACATCACGCTGTTGGATTTGTAGTGTATGGATTATGCTCTCTAGGTTATATTCCCCCAGTGTTGTTCCTAGTGCATGTGTGAGGTATTGCACATCTTTCAATTCAGTCATTGTACCTGTCTTTTGATTTCTAGCATATAATTGTCAGGGTTTTCTCCTTATAGAAGCAGTTATCTCTCCATGGGATCGATGCACCTCTCTGAGAGGCATTCCAGCTTGCAAGGGGAGGTGAGAGTGGAGCACAAAACAAAACCCTGTACTTGGTTAGAGAGCGTGAGGGGCGAGGAAGAAGAGGAAGGTAAAGGAGCCTCTGGTACACCTAATGAAGGTTATGGCAGACAAGATGAGCAACATCTTAGAAATTCCTTAATTATCACCAAAGAGTATCTGCTGATTCGTGTAGCAGTATTAACTTGTTTCTGTAGTAGTTACTCTTGGTTCAAACAAAAAGGCGTATTTTTGACCTGAGGGCACAAGTAGGAAGCATGCAAAAACGGAAGGTTTCTTACTAAAAACTTTACTGAGTTTCAGAATTCACTTCCTGAGCTGATCCTTCAGTAAGAAAGTGCAAGCTCTTTCAAGAGCTATTTTTCAGCCAGTTTGCCTATACTTTACCTGCTTATTTTTTGGTGGCATTTGCACAGATGAGATAGGCAATCAGTCTTCTTTTCAGTAAGTATGCTTCAAGTAGCTTTGGAAGAAATCTTTTGGCTATATTATGCTGTTGCTAATCTCTGTCTCTTTGAAAGCTTCTAGCATTGTTTTTTACAGCAACCAAAACTTTTAGAACCTTTCTTTCCTTAGTGAGCTTATTTAAATGTATTCCTTTTTGACTGTGTGCTTATCTCGCTCTTTCATCTTTGCGTAGTCTTTTTTCTAAGGCGTCTTGAGGTTTTTGGTCTGTCTGTTTTGTTCTAGCCCAGAGTTGATGTAGACTCTGCTGAAAGTGTTTTAATGGCTTCTTTTGGAGGCGCGTGCAAGTCCCGCGGACAACAGGTTGGCACAGCTGGTGTGCCGAGGAGGGACTATGGTAGAGCCTTTCCACGTTAGTTGGCTGGTTCCTGCTCTCAAAGTGCAGCATGGAGGTTCAGTTTCCCATATGCTGTTCCTATGAGGTTTTGGAACAGTCGAACAAGAAAAGCAGAATTACTCTTCATTAGGCTTGCATGGGTATGCTTACCTGCATCATACCACTCTTAGAAAAAGGCATGGGGATGGAAAAGGGATAGACGCCCCCCTCTCTCTCCCTTTCCTAGAATAGTGTGTAACACTCAATTTCATGCGTTCTGGACAAAGAACACTTACTTGGCTCCAAGTTATTTTCAGTTCTTTTTTCATTATCTTAAAGGTGCATCCAGCGTAGTAGTTGATAATGTATTTGCAGACCTTTTTCTGGCAGGAAGTTCTTTGACGTGGAGAACTGCGAAGAGTTGGTCAAAAATTGCTAAGTACGAATAGTAACTAACAAGACAGAAGGAGGATGTGAATTTAGTAAAGTCTGAGTGAAACTTAATTTAAGCTCTACAAATAATATGCATAAAGGAAGTAATGCAGCCTTGCAAATCTTGCAGAGATGGGGGATAAAGTGCTAAAAGGCAGAATCTGGTTAAAAATGGTAAAACTGAGATTGCATTTCAGGCTGAGGGAAACTGTAAGACAAGCAAAACTTGAACAGTGAATAGGAGCATCAAGTCTTCAGATGGAAGGATTGAGTGGGGGTCGTTGGTGTTAAGCAGAAACAAGTAAAAATACAGGATATTTTTTGCTGTTTTTTTTCTCCTCTGTCTTCATGAAATTTCTGTGTGCCATTTGAAATGGAGGATTTTCCCGGTTCAAGGTAATCACCTCTGCACTCTTTTGCTTTTAGTGGGAACGGAGCTCATCTAGCCACAGGAGGTGATAACAAGAACCTGTAATGTGTGGAAGGTACTAAATCAGTGACTGAACTGATAGGAGGGGAGCTCTGACCATGACTCTTAGCAGCTCTCCGTTCTTTCAGGATTTGTTGAAGCAGCAAGGTATGACTGAGAAGAGCTTTGAGTGAAGTGGATACGGCGTTTGAGGACTGTTTTTCCTGTGCACTGTAACTTTTTTCTAGATGGAAATAGAGAGAGGTCTGCAGCTGTTATCAACATTTGTACGAAGTTGGTAAAAACCACTTTTACTCCACTTCGGCACTTTCTCCTATGTTCCCTCCTCCCTAGCCTACTGCATTGCAAAGTAAAAATTGCAGTGTACAGTAACAGCAGAAGCCTTTAGTGGAACAGCAAAGCTTTGTAATATTTGCTTTTCCCACGTGTAAAAAGGAAATATGTAAATAAAAGGATTTGGTTGAACAATGTGGCATGTTCCACACACAATAGCAGCTACCTCCTTCCAGATGGCAAATTCACCATCTGCTGCTCCTTTGTGACCAGCCTGTGCCTTCCATGGACCTTGTGGTGTGTCCATGTCGGGGGCCAAAAGTCCTGCTACCGCTCCGTGAGCTTGCTGAGGGATGCGGTGTAGTCGCTTTCCTCCCCACAGTAGGAAGTTTTAGCTCGGCCTAATGTGGCTGGGTGGCTGGTACCCAGCATCTTCCATGGAGCGGGGGAAAATTAAGGAACTCTGTTTGCGAGCCAGAGGTAACAGCTCTAACTGCAGTGCAGCTCCTTCCATGAGGTTCATGGCTTATGGCTGTCGGCTGGGACCATCCTCCTGCGCAGCTGTACGTGGCTTCTGTGGGTGTAAATGCTGTTTGTGATACTGTTGTGTCTGCATTCTGTCTGTTTGCTGTAATTAAGGTTGTGATACATAGGGTTGAACATGCTGCTTTTGATTTAGACTGGCAGATGGGAGTATTTTCTTGCACAGCTTCTGGCCGGTTTGTGGAACATGGAAGCCTATTACTGGTATTCTCTTAAAAGCAAAATAAAGGTCACAATTTAAGTATCAAGTTTACAAGTTTGTTACAGCAGTTAAAGGGGTTGTCATGGAAACAACCACCTACATTGGGATCTATAGTTGGTAAGACGTTTTATCGTTGAATCGCTCCATAACATTCTGTTGCAAGGCTACTTGTGTTTTCTCTTTTAATGCGTCTCATAATAGCTGTTGTATTGTCAGGGCACTAGCTGTGATTCAGAATGTCATTTCATTATGTTTGTTCAAAACACTTAAAATAGTGTTCAGTGAAAATTATGTTGTCAGCATTGAAAAATTTGCGAAGTTACAGAAATACAAAGGTGTTTCTAGGAAGGACCAGGCAAGTAAGCAGAGGTGACTGACTAGAAATGGTAGGGATCTTGTCTCTGGCAGTGATGGAGGATGCACTTGTAAGTGGTAGCGAGTTATGTTTTTGAGTGCGTGCATTTGATAAAACGCAGCCACAGGGGCAGCTTTATATTTACGAACAGCTAGGCAGGTTTTTTTATTTGACACCCTCCTATCCAAACCTCATGAATCTCGTAGTGCACTGTAGGTAGGACTCCCTTTTACGTCTGTTCAGAAGCTGTATGGGTGGTAAATCAGGATATTTGGTTGTGTTGCTTCTAACTGTGAGCACATTAAACTTGAAGCTGTTAAAAAGTTGTTGATCTTGACCTATAAAACTCAAAATGGTACAGAGCCTCCGAAGAGGGAAAGGTGATGTATTTTTGCAGAAACACTGAACTCAAGCTTTGTTGAGATACCTGTCTGAGGGTTAAAGCCAGACGATCTGGGATTTATTTTGTTTGAGAATTTATGATAGCCTGGTCCTATCCTTCAGAGTGTTCTGCTTTTTTTTTGTTTTTTCCTCATGAAATTATGATGAGTGAGGCAAGTTCTGTAGTTCAGTCATTTCTGTTGTACCTTTTTTGGGTACCACTGAGTATTGGATGGATCTTCCTTTATAATTGATAATACAGCATAAGTCATCTTAACATTTTTCACTGGTATGAATTTGTGCTTGGTACATTACCTAATATTCACAGAAAAATTTAACTACAGATGTATTCAAAAGCAAAAAAAATCCCACAAACTTTTAACAGAAGCATTAAAAAAAAAGATAATGCTACTCCTTAATTGAGCACTTTATATCCTTAAATCAGATTGAGTACTGCAGTTTTGTAAAATAGTCTACAATTTGCTATCAAACTACTTGAAGATAATGATGCAAAGTTGCTGAGTGCATCTTCATATAATATTGAAAACAGGTGATAGCTGGAAGAAATATAAGATACACATTTCTATAAATGAAGTCTTTCAACATGCTCTGTATTGCTTGAAGAAAGTGGTTTTGTCAAGTGATGAAACTGCTCTCTGGAAAAATGGAGTTATTTCTCGACAAGCATTTTGCTTACGCTAATGGTATCTTAAAAGCTGGTACTTAAGTGTGTATCCTGTTTTTTGAAGATGTGTGCTATCTACAGAGGCTTCCTGAGGATATTACTTGAGCTGTTTTCTCATTCCTTAATATTGACTGCTTTACTGCCATTTGTATCTTCCTATCAGTTGGTAGTTAAATTCAAAGTTAATATTTCTGTAGCTAGTGGTATAGAGTAATTTGTGCATTACACTAATACACAGCAAGCTGTAAAATACAGTATAAGATACATATTTTCTAGCAGCTGTTAATATTTCAAATAAGTGCTCAGTGACAATGCATTTAATTGCACTCGGTAGTTAACTACATACTTTTATTTTGGAAAACCTTTTCTGAAATGGGGGAGTAAATAATTTTTAACCCCACTTCTGCTTTACCAGGTAATAAATGTCTTCTATTAGGCTTGATATAAAACTGGGAGAGAATATATAGAGAGCCCATTCAGTGTTAGAGGAAGTGATCTCCAATATATGGGATATCTCTCCCTCCCTGTCTCTCTATATACACATACATACGTGTGTGTGTGTGTGTGTGTATATGTGTATATATGCGTATATTATATATATTTTGCTGTCACCACCAAGGAGGCTGTTTTGTTTGTTCAAAGTTTTTGGTCTTAAAATTGGAACACCCGATTGTGCTATCATCGTAAGAAATCCTGGTCCCTTACAGAAAAGTTGAATGTTTCATTTGCTAGTAATCCTGCCTTTTTATTTTCCTAGTGTATTTTTTATTACTAATTTGCAGTCTTATTAACACTCTCACCTTCCCCATTTCAAAAGTGTGCCTTTAAGTTTGGCATGGCAAGGCAATGTGTCTCTCAATAGAGTTAAGATTATTTTTCTCAAGCGAGTGATAAATAGGAACAAATAAAAGCTTAGTGAACCTATTGTTTGTTTAAAATAGGCTTCATGGAATGTTGGTTTCAAAGAATTTCTTGACCAGGAAAGTTTTTTGGATCTCTGGGGACTTTCTTACTTGGTGAAAGTCTGCAAAGCCCAGTTAATTGTGACGTGAGCTAGGAATGAACAAACTCAGGTTTCATCCGTGCTGTGCACAAAGCAGAATATTTCAACCCAGGTGCTTCAAAATAGATGGTTTTGTTTCATTTCCTAAAGGGACCCTCCTGGACCCTCCGCAGACCATCTTTAAGTGACAGGTTTCTGGGAGGCTGCGTGGCGCTGGGATGGGATGAGAGAGGACCTCGCTGACCGACCGCGGCCGGCAGCAGCCTCAGGTGCCATAGGCTGTGCCGACACAGCAGTGCTTTTTCTGGTTTAGCTTGTTTGGATCGGGGTGAGGAGGAGAAGGAAAGGAGAGCTGCGCTAGCCAGTGCCCAGCTTTGCCAGGGTAAACTGTGTCCGTACTGGTGCTGCTCTTGCTGGTAAACGTGACGCTTATCGGTTTGGCCTCTCTGATTTTCATTCTCATAAAAGCCCTCAAAACTTTTACTTCTATTTTGTATGAAAAAAACCAAATGCTTCTGGTCAAATTTTTTCAACAGCCCAGCTGTTCTTTTTTTTTTTTTTTAACAGTAATCTGTGCAATTTTTTGGCATTCCTGCATATACTAGTTCAAAAGGTCATTTACATATCTCTTCCAAAGTGCATTTTTGTGACTTTTGCACGACATACATGAACTGTTAGAATTAAAAAGGCGAGTGGACTGAAGTGACTCAGATCGTCTAGAACAGTGTCTGTATGGAAGCTGATGTTTTCTTGATTACAGAAATTAAAGGTTGAACTAAGCATAGTTAGTTGATGGAAGCAGAGCTAATAAATGATTACAGTATGTAGCTCCAGAACATGCTGTGGCTTTGTGAAGGTGATGAGAACAATGCTTGGCTTTATATTTGAATGACACTCTCCTTTGCTATTTTTTTTTTTAAAAAAAACCCCTAGTACTTGATCATTTGGAGTAGAAGGAGTGTTCTGACAAAAGCTGTGTAAATAAACTGAGGTAAGACAAATGAATGCTTGACGGTAATAGTCTTAACCTTTACTTTAGACTGATGTGTTCCTTTGTCATATTTTGCAGCCTGTGATTTGCCGCACATCTGCATTTGCTTTTAATTGATAGGGTATGTGTTCTGACTAGGAAAGACTGTTTTGGAGCTGGGGGGCTGGTGACTGCTGTCGCTCCAACTCAGTGCTTTGCTACAGCAGTATCTGCGTCAGCTGAGGAATGGGTTCTTACAATTCACTTCTCAATTATGCTTTTGGAAAATCCCACCTGAACTGAAGCCTGGATAGGCTTAAAACGCAACAGTCTTCCAAGTCAGATCAGGCACATCCTGGTTCTGTTTATTTTAAAATAAGCAAATTAGGGAGGATGGAAAAACTAATGATATGGATAGAGCCTCCATCCCTTGGTATGGTTCGTTGGGAGATGTAGGTTATCCGAAAAACTATACTATCATTAAAAATATTGTTTATTGGAAATAAGTAAACTGTGAGGTTGAACGTATGAAGTCGTGGTAACTTCAAAACATAGGTTTGGAGTTAGTAACATCAGTTTTGACTGAAAAGTTTTGTTAATTTCATAGGTCTGTTCTGTGAGAATAGACAAAAAACTCAGGTTATAAGGATACCCATTGTTACTCTTTTTTGCAGGTGGTATCATGGAAAACTTGACAGAACGATTGCAGAAGAACGTCTTCGGCAAGCGGGAAAACCTGGAAGTTACCTTATTCGAGAAAGTGATCGGAGACCAGGTTCATTTGTGCTTTCATTCCTTAGTAAAACAAATGTCAATCATTTTAGGTGAGAATTACATGTTTTATTTCAAAATACTGTAATCTGGTTATTTTTGGTTTTAGAGCACAATAGCGTACAAACAGAAAACAATCATTTTATTGTAATTGAGTATTTTTGACTCTTAATTCTTGCATGGCACAGCTTTTTACTTGTGTTTAATAATTGCCTTATAAACTGAAGAGCAAAAATGTGAGGAAACCAACAACATCTGAGTAGACAAACTTGACTAAAGTGGTTGTGAATAGACTTAAAGCAATGTGCAGGTTTCACTAGTCAGTGAAGGAGATTGTTTTGGGTCTGTTCTGTAGTAGCCATTGTAGCTCACAGGACATACTTAAAAGTGCTCGTGCATGTGGTTGCTTCCTTAATTTTGAAGGAACCGCCCCCAGAAAAACAAGAAGTGAAGATATTATGTATTTAATAATCCGAAGGTTTACAAGAAACAGCTTTTAGTATGTGTAAGAATTAATTGTTCTAAATAAAAGTATCTCTTTGTCCAAAGTTGTAACTAGGATTATTTTCACATGGCCAAGCTGTGTAGATTAGTAAATTCATTTAAGTGTAATTGAGGTGTATTCTGAGAAGAGCTTGAAGGTTAGTCGGCAAGTGGAGTGCTGGAGTGTAATGTTCATCTTTACGAAATAGCAAAGCAAATGTTTCTCCACAAGTAAAAGAAATCTTTATCGGTTGTCTTGATAGCAGCAAACAAGTTCAAAGCAAATTTTTCAACTTCTGAAAGTGGGAATTATCCAGAATACCAACATATGAGCACTGTGTGCATGGTTTGCAAATGTAGGGAGTTTTTGGTTTCATCTGCTGTGTCATGAAGTGTGCTTCAGAGGTCCTGATCTGCCATTGACACGAAGGCATAATTCTCCTAAGTGCAGACAGTGTAACACACAAATAGTATCTCTTGTTCGCATCTTGCCATCTGAGCTATCATTTTCAGCTTTTCAGCTATACTGATACTTGTTTGGGAGCTGGTTACTGTGAAGCAGTAGCAAAGAAGTAAACTGTGCTAATACTTGCTTTCTAGTGCTGTTTTACTCCTGGATTATTTTTAATAACTTCTTTTGAAGCCAGTATCAGGCAATTGTGTATTTGTTCATGCCCACCGTAAAAGTGTTTCTGGCATCCCAGGTAGGAAACAGTGTAATGATTTCCAGTTCCCTCAGGAAAGGTTCCTTACAATATTTTCAGGCCTTAAAGAATCTTTTATTCTGAGATCCACAAAACACGCAGAGGTAAATATTCCAAGGGAATTAATTTGTTAGTTAATACTGTTCTTCAGAGATTGGCCGGGTTCTCAGTTCCATTCTTTGACTGCCAAGTGTGTATTTTTATTTATTAGATAGGCAAGTGTTACACTCAA
>VXBO01012829.1:79113-107399 GCA_013400135.1 Rhinoptilus africanus
TTGGTGTTAAACTATTGAAATGGTGGTTTTTAAAGCATTTTTCCTATTTATTAGCAGGCTTTTAAATTGAGTACATTATCATTACAAATGTATTTCTTATTTTTTAGCCTGGATACTAGACTAACTGTAGAGAAGTGACTAATTATTTCAGTATTCTGCACTGTATAATTAAATGCAGTTATTTGTTACCAAAATATATTGATACTTTGCCAAATTTTTACAGGCCTATCATATAAGCTTTATGTCCTGCATGATAGAAGTATTAATGCTGTTACCTCTACTGATGTAGTATGTCATTTGTCCAGTATGTTGGTAATTAGATTTTTGTGTTTAATTTCATTGAGTTCTAGAAAATCTCCATACTTTTTTGTAAATCTACATCTCCTTTACAGTCTTCAAATATTTTTATGTCATGATGTTTATCAGTAATTGCTGATGAGATATTCATTAGTTAAGGGGGTATGTATGTGTATATATATGAGAGAGAGAGTGAGTTTGTAATATTGCATTTTGTTGAATGTAGACAGCCTGCTTTAAAGACTCGGTGTTATCCTAACTTCCTTTTAAAAAATAGTAAATCACAAAACCAACAGAAAACCACCCCAATGGTTTGTAGCAAAAGATTTTCTTCTGTCAAGCTTCCTTTTTTTTATTAACAGGATTATTGCCATGTGTGGAGACTATTACATTGGTGGACGTCGTTTTGCTTCACTTTCGGACCTAATCGGTTATTACAGTCATGTGTCCTGTTTGCTGAAAGGGGAAAAGCTCTTATTTCCAGTAGCACCTCCAGAGGCAAGTAGTGAAACTTTTAAGTGTCATTTACTTAAATGTTAGTGACCTTAATTGCTATGCATAGTTTTCTTTTGAAAAAGCACTGTAGAGAGTCTTCTGTAGCTCTGCATAGGCTCAGCATATGTTTAGTTATAAGTAATATAAAAATGCATTCTTACTGATAAAAAGTAATGAATTTTTTAAAAAAGCAGTTATTTAATGAAAGCATATAGTGAGAAAGCTACATCAGGCATTGTAGTTATCTCCAAATGTAGTAATAGCATCATAAAAACAGAGATAAACGAGAAAATTTGCAGTTCTTGCTTAGTAAAGAGCACCATTGTCCTGTAACCTCTACTGATTTGTGATATTTTGTCTTTAACAATGGTTTCAAAATATACATCCTGGAAATAACCAAGGCTTCTGAAAATGGGACTTCTTTCACATGCCTGTCCTTAAACCAATATAAGTAGTTAAAATGAAAAAAATCCAACTGCATAGTGCCCCCTACCCCCAAAAAAAACCCCACAACCCAAACAAAAAAAAACAAACAGCAAACCCCAAAACTTAAAGAAAGATGTTTCTGAATGTTGANTTTGGTTTTTAGATTTTAATTTTTTTTTTTTTAACAGCAAAATTTGCTTAGCTTTGTAAAAATTCGTTTCTCAGTTTCTTACATTTTTGTAAGAATCAAAGTGAGCAGCTACTTAGTGTTGCGGGAAAAATGCAGATCTGCTTGATGCCATCGATTTACATAACGTCATCATTACTTTGGGTTGTCTGCTCACAAATATTAAAGTTGTTTGAGATTGAGTCCTCCTTCACTTTTCCAAATGACTCTCAAATGTAACAGGAATATTTTAAATGCTGTTAACTCTTTTATCTAAATAAATAATTCCTGACTGCTTTTAGAATTTGTATTGACTAGCAACGTGAACAGAAATGGTAATTCCCATTTTTGTTACAACAATGAATCTCCGTACTTTCAGAAAAACACAACCCTTAAAGAATAGCATGAACTTTTGTAAGAATCCTTTGTTGTGTTAAGCTACTGAAATGGCTTTGTAAGCTTTTTTTGCCATTAGTTAGCAAATTTTAAAATTGAGTATAAGGAGATACTTTGAAAAGTATCAAATTGATTTCTCAATTCTTATTATGGATGCGAAACTAACTGTAAGTGACTAATTTTTGAAGGGTTGTGTTTTCTGCGTTGTATAATCAAATGCAGTTATTTGTTGTTAAAATATTTTAATACTTTGTTAAATTTACGTAAGCCTATCATAAAAGGCTTATGTCCTGCATGATACAAGTAATAATGCTGTTGTGTCTACTAGTGCATTTTTTCAGTCTTCCATGACACTAACAATTCCATTTTTCTGTTTAATTTCATTAGTTACAACAAATGTACTGGCTTTTTTTTGTGAATCAGCACTCCTTTAGCCTTTAAAATACTGGTGTATTCATGCTGTATACGTACACAATTTTTGATGAAATATTCATTGCCTACTATTTACTTGATGTTTATAGAAAGCTTGTAATACTGCATTTTGCTGAACATAGACACTAGTTTAAAAATTAAAATATCACAACTTCCTTTTTTTAAAAAATTAAAAAATTGGTAGCAAAAAGTCAAAAAGTTTTCTTAAGTCAAACAACTTCTCTTTTTTTTTTTTTTTATTAACAGGATTATTGCCATGTGTGGAGACTATTACATTGGTGGACGTCGCTTTGCTTCGCTCTCGGACCTAATTGGTTATTACAGTCATATGTCTTGTTTGCTGAAGGGGGAAAAACTATTCTTTCCAGTAGCACCTCCAGAGGAAAGTAGTAAAATTTTTAAATGCCATTTACTTCAATATTAATATCATTAATCTTGCATTTGATATTCATAGTTTTCTATGAAAAAAGCATTGTAGACAGCNTTTTCTTTTGAAAAAGCACTGTAGAGAGTCTTCTGTAGCTCTGCATAGGCTCAGCATATGTTTAGTTATAAGTAATATAAAAATGCATTCTTACTGATAAAAAGTAATGAATTTTTTAAAAAAGCAGTTATTTAATGAAAGCATATAGTGAGAAAGCTACATCAGGCATTGTAGTTATCTCCAAATGTAGTAATAGCATCATAAAAACAGAGATAAACGAGAAAATTTGCAGTTCTTGCTTAGTAAAGAGCACCATTGTCCTGTAACCTCTACTGATTTGTGATATTTTGTCTTTAACAATGGTTTCAAAATATACATCCTGGAAATAACCAAGGCTTCTGAAAATGGGACTTCTTTCACATGCCTGTCCTTAAACCAATATAAGTAGTTAAAATGAAAAAAATCCAACTGCATAGTGCCCCCTACCCCCAAAAAAAACCCCACAACCCAAACAAAAAAAAACAAACAGCAAACCCCAAAACTTAAAGAAAGATGTTTCTGAATGTTGAACATTCAGAAATTTCCACTCTTAAGTGGAAGAAAATATAAAAGTATACTTCTGTGAGAACTGTCTTCCTGGTAGTTAATTTTGAAGATGATAAACGTAACATCTGTCATGCTAGAAGAGAGAACAAAGTGAGAGCTCTCGTAGTTAGCTCTATGAGTTACGCTTTTCTAGCTCTAGGTGGTTCTGAGCTTTGAAAATTTGAAACTGGCAAGGGGGATGTAAGTGGCTGTTACCACTCCTTTGCCTACAAATAGCATAATGCTGGGGACAAAGATTCTACACTAGAAAGAGGGAAAAAGTATTATGTTTGCTCTCTTCTCTTAAATTGTAGCCTGTGGAGGACAGAAGGAGAGTTCGAGCAATTCTACCTTACACCAAAGTGCCAGAAACTGATGAAATAAGGTATGTTTTAATAGTAGTAGTAGTTGTGAAATTCTCAAGACTATAAATAATTTAAGTATCTGTTCATATGAACATACTATCCAGTTATATCTTAAAACAGGTTAAAGGATGATGCTTTGCTGTTTATGTTGGAAATAGCAATAACAGGTTTTATTCTTGGTATGCTTGCTTGTATTAATTGTAAGGGAAGTTACATTAGATTTATAGAAGTAAAATTAGTAACATTATGGTTTTGAAGCATGTTTTATAAAGCCCTGCATTTTTCTCCATGAGGGTAAATTTGTGTATGAAATACTGTGCAGAAATGCCTCATGTGAGTGTGTGAAATAAATGAGCTACGCATCTTTCTTGAACTGCCATGTAACTAATAGCACATAAGTAGTTCAAGCCAAACCATTTCTGACCACTAGAGAGAGAATATGAGCATTGACTACTCATAAATGGAAGAACAGAGTATTTAATGCTTTCTTTGAAGTAAAAAAAAAAAAAGGAGCAATGCTGAAAAAGTTCTGCCTTTAATGTTCTAGTATTCGTTTTCTTACCTGTGCTTAGAAACCTGGTGACTGTTTTTTCTAAGTTCTCTTCACTTCTCTATTCATAAAATGGAGCACGAATGATTTGACGTTCTCTTGTCATACCTCCCTCATTTTGGAAACAGTCTGTATTGAACAAATGATACTTTAAAATGTGTAATCTCCCACAATTTTAAGATCTTAAAAAAAAATTACAGAACTGCAGGCCTATCTCATATTCACATACTTTTCTGTTAACTGTTACTCACTTCTTTCTGACGTTGGTACCTCAATAATTTCTTAGGGATTGTCCCCACCTTTCTTGCATTTTCATGAGATGCTATGGGGAAAGGAAAAAACTAGTCCCATATCCAATAGAAGAGCATGTACTGGTTACTTGGAATTAATGCTGCCTTCTTGAGATGTCAGAATTATTATTATTTTTCATATGGAAAAGTAGGAGGATTTGAAAGAGATTTGTAATGGTTTCTAATCTCTCTGAGACAGTCGTCGTTTTGTAAATTGTTTTAACACACAACTGAAGTGGGAATTGGCTTAGTTTTGTAAGTATTAGCCTAAGATAGAGTGCACCCTCAGCAAGTTTGCTGACGACACAAAGCTGGGAGGGGTGGCTGACACCCCGGAAGGCTGTGCCGCCATCCAGAGAGACCTGGACAGGCTGGAGAGCTGGGCGGAGAGGAACCTCATGAAATTCAATAAGGGCAAGTGTAGGGTGCTGCACCTGGGGAGGAATAACCCCCTGCACCAATACAGGTTGGGAGCTGACCTGCTGGAGAGCAGCTCTGAGGAAAGGGACCTGGGAGTCCTGGTGGACAACAGGATGACCATGAGCCAGCAATGTGCCCTTGTGGCCAAGAAGGCCAATGGCATCCTGGGGTGCATCAAGAAGAGTGTGGCCAGCAGGTCGAGGGAGGTCATCCTCCCCCTCTACTCTGCCTTGGTGAGGCCCCACCTGGAGTACTGTGTCCAGNGATATAGATAAAGGTATATGAGAACTTTATATCCTCATTGGGGTGGAAATTTATCCCAAGGTTCACAGTCCAGTCCTATCTGACCTCTTTAAAGGATGCTGTGAGGATATTTGTCTTTGAGATGTTGTTTTTCTCAGCAGATGAGAAGGGGGTAAGGCAAGGAAGGGACTTTCTAATTGCATGTTGCAAATACAGCTACCTACTATGCGTAAGAATAAAATGATTGATTGAGTCCATTAAATGTCTTATTGCACCTACCAATCTCAGAGGAAAAAGCATTTTATTACTTTGCTATCATAACAAAAATTGTAGAAAACTACCATTTCTCCCTCATTTAGGATTCAGCTATAATACAGTGTTCTGTGCTTGGGTTTTGAGATCCACATGGCTGAAATAGTTCTGTTCGTGGCTTAGCTGGGACCAAAGTTCTCTGTTCTAGGTCAAAGTAATATACTCTTGAAGACTTTGTGCATTTCAGAGAATCTTGACTTAAAATTTTAGTGTCATATTTAATATTTATTTTGAAACATTGCAGGGTTAATTTCAGCCTGTGTTCCAGGCAGTTACTTAATGTATAGTTAGGCAGAGGATGCTCTTGCTGTCTGTCAGCCGTTCGTAGGATTCAGCTTCATTAGCAGCTGAATTTACTCTGCATTTACAATAGTAGTTTGTTATTTTTTGTTCTTTAATTCTTGGTGTTTCTTTGGCCTTCATTTAATGTCTTTTCTGTTACCCTGCTTCAAGTGAGCGAAATGCCATATAAATTTGCTATGTATTTTTTGACTGAGATAGCAGTTAATGAGTTTCAATACTTTATTGCTGTTTCCTGAACCCTGATGCATCATCAAAAATGATTGAGAAGTCTTGCTGTTCCACAGTGAGAGGTTTTCATATGACCTGAGTTTGAGATAACACTTAAGGAGTAATTTACGCTAACATTCCAGAAATGAAACTCCCTTAGACATGTTAATGCTTCTTATTTATACTTTTCTTGTAGCTAACTGCATGACTTCTCTGGTAACTGTTCCGTACTGCCTTTGTAGTACCTGTCTTCATATGTGAGAACATAAAGAATAGACATTCCACGGGCTTTTATTGTATTAATTTTTGATGAAAGGAATGTTACTTCCTTATAAAGAGTATCTCTGGTTATTTTATTTGTGTTTAGTATTTGGTCTCTCTTGAGAAAAGAACAAAATTAGTAGGTTTTATTATTTCTGTGGTGTTATTTTTGTTATATACTTCCTCAGCACACTTTGATGTTGACAGAACTGAAGTATGTATTAGATGGTAAATGTAAATCAGAAGTATAAATACTCATGTATAATACCCACTTAGCTGTGAGGAAGAATGCAAGTGATGGGCTTGGGGTATCAGTTTAGGCATTTTTCATGAACAGGTTTTCTCAAATATTTTGTGGAAATTACACGCAAGATTTCATTGTGTTCGTTAAACGTTATATTATGATTGTATCTCTGATTTAAATCTTGCTGTAACCCTCTTCAGTTTCCTTAAAGGAGACATGTTTATTGTCCATAACGAATTGGAAGATGGCTGGATGTGGGTTACAAACCTACGGACAGATGAGCAAGGTCTTATTGTAGAAGACCTCGTAGAAGAAGTGGTAAGTCATTTTTATAGTCAAATTTCTTAAATTAATGAGATTTTTTCATAAAATAATATTGAAATAAACCAAAACTTATAATGGTCTGTTTACTGGTTATGTACTTTTCTAAACCTAGTAATTGGAGCTACTCGTTTTAAAGTAGTATAACAAACTCTTAAGCATAATTCAGTATCAAAAAAGTGCTCATTTGCATGCTGTCCAAAGAGAAATACTAATGAATGGTACTGTATGTTTACTAGGTAGCTTCCTAAACTTGATTGTCCTGGTGAAGAATCTGCTACTCAATTAATTGCATTTTTTTTTATTTGCCATGAAATTTTCACAAACTGTACAGAATGTAATTTCACATTGTGGTAGGTCTTTATCTTTTTTTAAAGTTGAAGTGTGGCTTAAAAATCTATTGATGAATTAATTATATGTAGAAGGGCTTATGTGGGCTCACGAAGCTAGACAGGTGACCTGCAGATAATTCAGTTATTGTAGGGGAACAGATGGGGAACATGTATATGTAGGGGAACAGAACTTCAGAAAGCAAAAAAAGAAAAACAAAAAAATTTTTTTTTTTTCTTAACAAGCTCACCATTGCTTTGGAGTCAAATATTATCAAATATTTTTTGATAATATTTTCCTGCATAGTACATGTGTTTTGCTAATAGCAATGTTACTTGCAGATGCTTCTCACAGGTCCGTGTCGGATGTGAATGGCTAAATTGAAGTGGCGGTACTAGATTATTGAGCTGCAGACTGATGTATCAGTGGTTAAGTTAACCTTAGGAAAGCTGAGATTTAAAAAAGTTACCACCTCTAAAGAAGGACTTGAAACATGACAGGAGCAATCCTCTGTAATAACATATTTTGGCTGAATTTCCACTTAGGGAATGAAGAGGAAAATTCTTTTCATGGAACTGCAATGAGCCCGTTAGTTCAAAAATGTCTTAGACTTCTTAATGCTACAGAAGGTCTTAACCTATGAAGTTTGGTTTTTTTTTTTTTTCTTAAACCTGAGCTGTATTGGTGACATGCACTTAATATGTTAATTTTCTCATTAGGGAAGAGAAGAAGATCCACATGAAGGCAAAATGTAAGGATTTTTGTTTTGTTATTAAAAGCAATCATAACTGTTTTTAAGCTTCAGCTATGAGATTTCCCAACTTCTGGGAAGGTGAACCAAAGATAGTTAATTTTTCATCTCAAGACTTTTTTCTATACTAGCTGATGAAAATGCATGGATAATCAACATGAAAGAGTCCGGTAATAAGTATGCCTATTTCTAATGGGTTTTGCAGTGTTAAAATCTTAGATGAGTCCCTGTATGATCACTTTCAGCCAAAATATGCACAATGGAGTATTTCTTGAATGTAGTGTTTGCCTTGGAGGTAACCTTTTTTCAGATCTGCACAATTCTAAATGCTGGAGAGAGAGTAAAGTATCATTAGAAAAATGATAGTACGATCGTTTTACAGCTTGTCTCTTAGCTTCATGTAATAACACTTAAGCTTTACAGAGGAAGCTGGAGGATTTCTTCTATTTGCTTAAATACTTAGATTTATATTTTTGTTTTAAAGATTGAATACAATGTAGAATGTATTGATATGTCAGGCTGATGATAGATTATTTTCAGTAGTAATGATGAGTGGCGAAAGAAGAGTCCAAAAAATTTCTAGTGGCTTGATTATTTCATCTGTCCTCCATTTGCTTGCCACATTTGCACCTGCTGCTTTTTCTCTGTTGCCCAGTTCGCAAGAGGCTGATGGCAGAAAGAGACACTTGTTACCTTTGCAGGAGAAAGAAAATCGCTGGTGTACTTGTTGTTTGTTTACTGTTTGTTAGTGTTCTGCTAGTCAATGTGGCCATAGAGAGGCCCTCAAACGTCGGGTGTTTTATTTATTTATTTGCAAAGTAGTTTGTAGCAGATGCTTGGAGCTTTGATACTGTCCGTCTACAGTTATTTGTGCCACTCAGAGGAATCCTGGGGAGACAGTGATTCCTTTGAACATTCCGGTAGCCAGAAATTATCTTGTAAAGGTAGTATAGAAAGAAACTTGGAACTGATACATTAAAACGCCGTATTTTTAGCTTTTCATTAAAGGACAGAATAAGCTATTAAGCTGTAGCATGAGAAACTGTTCTGTATAGTTCTAAGTATCGGGCGGAGGCTGCTGAACTTTTGTAGGGCGCTGCTCTGACACCAGGCCTTGGGAAGGTACTAGGTGTGAGGTCAGAGCAGTTTGTATTCAAGTCTAAGAAAGCTAGGCTTTATTTCCACAGCTTCTGGCAAAATTCAGTTTTTCTGTACAGTGTTTAACCTCTTTGAGCTTTGGGTTTCTTGATTCAAGTAAATTGCTCTATGAGACTGACTTCAAATAATGCCTATCAAATTATCTACCATTTAGACAATTCATTTTCATCTCTAAACGGAGTTGGTTTTGAACGTTAGCTCCAAGTGTTGGGCATTTTTATTGAAATTATTTATATACCAGTTAGTTTTTTCATGCTGTTGTTAGAACAGAATCATTAAGTAGCATATTCATTGATTATCTCATCTATATGCATTAGGTCTTTTTAAATAAAGATCAATTCATAGGTGCCAGAGCCTTGGATGTCACCACAGCCAAAAAAGAGAGCTGATAGTCTTGCTTTCTAATTTTTCTCTTCATCTTTGTTAAGATGGTTCCATGGGAAGATCTCCAAACAAGAGGCTTACAATTTGCTGATGACAGGTACTTGGATTTCTGATTGAAATACAGTGATAGTGAAATGGCACAAAGTGATCCTATTCATATTAAACTGTGGCAAAACTTCTTTTTATGTGTGAACATATGGGAGTGTCTTAGTCTGACCAGCCCCCTGTGGTTGTTACTTTGGTAGAAGGCTACACTGCAAGAGAACTATTGTGCCTATGACTATTGAGTATGTTCTGAAGTAGAGTTAATAAATGTATAATACATTATTTCGTTTATTTATGTCTTAATCAAAATGCTGTGGAGAATATGCTCTTATATATACCTAAAGGAAAACATATTACACACTTTTTTAGCCTTTTCATAGAGCAAATACTTCTTTAAATGAAAGCATCAAGATTTCTGCCCCATATTTTAAATAGCATATTTAAACAACTTCTGTTCTATATAGTCAATTTTTGAAAACGTGTTGTTAAACTTCTCTTTATAAGCTCTTGTAAAGAAGTAATAATGATGTAGCTAGGTTGCCAGCTACAGGTAAACCATTTTGCATTAAATTTGCAGTTTAAAACTAGTTCATCTAGTCTGAGGTCACTGTTGGAACTTACCTTATAGACTTGTACTTCTTCAAGTGTGCAATTCTTGCTAATTTATGAGGAAAAAGATTTGATAAGGGTTTAAATATTTACACTGAGAAAATTAACACTATTATGGTATCTTTTCAGTTGGTCAGGTGTGCAGTTTTCTTGTGAGGCCTTCAGATAATACACCTGGTGATTATTCACTTTATTTTCGGACCAGTGAAAATATTCAGCGTTTTAAAATATGTCCAACATCAAGCAATCAGTTTATGATGGGAGGCAGATATTATAATAGGTAAGTTTTAATGGTAAAAGGAATTGTGCGTATTTTATATTTGTGTAAAGAATTTGTATAACTTGCTCCTGATAATTATTCACCGCTATAAGACTGTAGTTTTCTTAATAGTATGCTAACCACTTTACTTAACTTGCTTAGTAGTTACTTGTAACTGAGCAAGTTCTTAAATGTTACAGAAGCCTCAGCATAGCTTGTTTCTTTCAAATTGTTGTCCTTCTGCAAACCAGTTTCTTCACACACTTTCTCTTCCAAAAGCTTGTGGATTGTATGGATCATATGTGGATCTGTAATTAAAACAATGCTGTGTTGTCTTGGAAGCCACTATTTGTATTCCTGTTTATTTGAAAAGGGAAAATGTTAGTTTTATCTGAGACATTCAATAGGATTTTTGAATAATACAAATGGATATTTACAGGAACAGGGAAAAAATACCTTCATAATTGGAATAAGTGATTAAATTCCATTGTAATACGTGCGCGATACTTGGGTCAGAAGTACAGATCACTTCCTTTAGAGTGAGGAAACTTGGGAAGTGTTTGTTTTCCCGTTGGTACAGAAAAGTAGTAGTTTGTGCAAGAAGAAAAAGAAGTAGCAAGAATAAAGTTTCCCCTTTTGTGGGAGAAGCTATCAGTACAGCTCCATCCCTGATAGTCTTGTCTTTAGAGCTGTCATAGATGCAAGGCTTCTCAGTAGTGGAAACTCACCTCCTTGTTTTTAACGGAGGCTGTTGCTTGCCTCACAAAATCATCACTTTTCCACACTTGCTCACCTAGAACCAGGGCGTTCTTCATCCCAATGCAGAATTTCTCTCACTTCCAGCTTGGCTTCTGAGTGGGTAGAGATCCAGCAGCTGGTGTGTCTGACAAAATGTCGAGGTCTCCTAACTAAGAAGTTCAGTGGACTTTTTCATGTGACTTCAAACGGATGATGGTGTGAGGCTAAACAATGGGAACCTTATGAACCTGTGCATATCCCATACCCAGGCTGCTTGAATACCCTCTACATTAATCAGTCTGGCCTCCAGACATCCTCATTGAAAACCAGGCTAGCTGCTGTGTCAGCCTTTCGTGAAGGTAAATGCTCTTTTGCCCATTCTCTAGTTACGTGGCTTACGAGGAGGATGAGAGGCTTGGAGCCCCCACTGTAGGCGATGTCAAACAAACTAGCAAATTAGTGGAGCCTCTTATTAGTCTCAATTGGTCAAACCCTTATTAGTCTCAAATGGTTTTTCAGCATTAAATGGTATTACCTTCAGAAAGTTACTATGTTAAGTTATTCCTTTTGATTACTTTAGAATACGGTGCTGGATTCACCTGAGGGGTGTATATAAATCAGATATATCTGAAAAAGATTCTTTGAATGAAAAAAAAGGTGGTGAAGTTAATCAGCACTAAGTTATGACCAAATGCTTATAAATATTTTTAATATTTTGGTACCTACTTTGAAGAGAACTTCCTCAGCCTGAAAGAAAATACGAGTAGCTTTATAAAGCTTCATTTTTGTTGCGTGTTTTGGAGAATTACTGCTATATCCCTAGGCTCGCATTCAGTCCAACTGTAGTATGTGCTGCAAATTGGCAAACTTCCTGGAGGTTCAAGTACGCAATGCAAGATAAAAATGCCGCAAAATGATGATGGTAACTGCCCAAATTCTGTAATGTAAGATCTACTGCAGAGGGAATAAATAAGAAACAGGAAAGAGGGAATAACCTTGTGGGCTTTCTAATTCTTGTGCTAGTTTATTTAGTGGGGACACTGTAAGAAAGAAATCTTTAAACATGTGAAGGCTAATGCGTTTTTGTTGTATGGAATAATTAAAAGTGTCTGAAAAACAGTAAACAAGGCACTGACTCCGGAACAGAGATATAGAAAGCATGAATTTATGCAAGATAATGAAAGTATTTATAAGCATTTCTTGGTGCAGAGAGTTCTGTCTCTGCAGATTATCTAAAAATGTAGTGTTTGTCTTCTTAAATCTGAAGTTTTCACCTTGGAGTGCTGCTTCCCGCTTTAATGTGTCTGTTCAAAAGTTTCCATTAACTATATGCTTTTTTTATATTAAGTTGTTTCGTTAAATGCTCTCAGGGTGTCTCCTTTGAAATCTGACACTAGTATTAGACTAGATCTTTACAAAATGATCCTTCATAGAAGAGTATTTTTAATATTCTCTTGAAGTTTTTGTGATTGTAACTGGGGTAAAAGATAAAATGAAAGCAATCTGCTCTTTGCCTGCAGCGTACTGATTACAGTTATAGTCTCAATAAATTATGGACCGAGATTTTTCCATACAGAAGTAAGAAGAACAAGAATAGTCAGGAAACACAAAATTAAAGAAGTTTGTTTTATTAGTTAGATTTTTTGAATATTCAGATGTGGGACTGGAACCACAATAACCTATATAAGCAGCAGTGTGTCTGGTTGTAATTCCAGAAGAAGTGACTGCAGGTAACCACAGGGAAAGAGGTCCTGGGTACATCTCAGGAATCTGGTAGTCAATGCCGCCTAGGAAGACTTTATTTTTTCCACCAGCCTGTTCCTTTTGCATGTGCTCCCACCACTCTGTATGTAAACTGTTTAAAATTTCTGTTGATGAGTGTGACCGACGGGCTGTGTTTGCAGTCTGTTATATGGAGATCTGCTTTCGTTATTTCGTTCTCTTGTATCATCTCTGCAGAGCAGCCACCCTGCAGTCTTTCAGCTGTCCGCGTGGAGGTCCCAATATATAGCACCTATATTGTGTACCTACTGCGGGATTTATGTTGACTGTGTAACAAAGGAGTATCTTCCCATAGACTTCAGGAAAGCGTTTAACTTTTGTGGATTTTTCTGCTTATTCTGTGGATAGCAGATTACTCCATTAGCCATCTTTCTACATTTTCATGGAAAAATTAGCAAAGCCGTTTCTTGGTGCTTGTACCGACTCTGATTGTGGTGAAGTTATTTTTCTCTACAGCAGCCAGGATAGCGCCATGATTCAGATTTGTGACTAAAACAGCGTCGATAACACCAGTGTTTTGGCTCCTGCTGAGCAGTGCTTGCTCAGTGTTGAGACTTCCTCTGTGTTCCAGAGACCCAAAGAGATACCCTCAGCAGTAAAAACTGAGGGGGATGTTTTGTCTTTCAAGGTGGGTGTTGCTCAGACTGTGTGAGCATCAATCTGCTTCTGAGAGGTGGTGAGCGACTGCTTTTACGTCACTGGCGTCCTCCCCCCTCCCTTCACTTATTAAACTGTCTTTACATTGACCCACGAGTTTTGTCGCATTTGCTTTTCCTGTTTTCTCCCCTGTCCTGAGGGCAGGGAATGATTAAGCACCGCAAGGTGTTCAACTGCAGCCTGCCATCACCCCTCCACAGGTATTTTAATGCCCCCCTCCGCCCCTTCCCCCTCCTTTTCTTGGGCATTTACTGCTGAGTGTGACACTGCCTGGCAGGGAATGTCCCTTTGGCTGGGTCAGTCCAGCTGTCCCGCTGCGTCCGCTCCCAGATCCTTGCCCACCCCTGTCCTACTTGTGAGGTGGGCACCAGGGAGCAGAGTGGGGAAAAAGAAAAGGCTCAACACTGCAAGGATGGCTCCGCAGTAGTCAAAACACTGGTGCGCTATCAGCGTTTTGTCGGGCACATATCTAAGATGTGGCACCACATGGGCTGCTAGGAAGAAAATTAACTTCATCCCAGCTAGACTGTGTACGGTTGTGATTTTAGTAACTGTGTCATGAGATCTCAATCCAGAGATGTGCAATTAGTGGTGTATTGCTTTTACTGTGAAGGTGATCAAACACTAAAACCAAGTTACCCAGAAAGGTGTGGAGTCTCCTTCCTTGGAGGTGCTCAGGATGTGACTGAACAAGGGCCAGAGCAACCTGCCGTCGGTGACCCTGCTTTGAGCTGAGGGCCTGGCCTAAGGTGGTCTCCAGAGCTGCTTTCTGCGCTCACGCGTTCTGTGAATAACTTCCGTGTGTGTTTCACAGTGGTTTTCATGTAAGATGGCATTTATTCCTGTTTCAATTCTGATCTTTGAACGTGTGGTAGGAAAAGCATACCAGCCGTTTCTCTTATCGTTATCTTCTATCTGCCTTCTTACCAAAATTCAACCTAAATAACAGATAGCATTCCAAAAACCCCTGTAAAATTAGGTGGGTTCTTTGTTTCTAGTGATTCTAAGTCAACGGAAAAGATAAGAAACATTAAACCAATGGCTTATAGAGTGAATGGCTTATACTGCTCATGATGGTGAGATACTTTTAAAATAATCCAAGTACCTGAGACCTGGGGAACCTAACAAGCCTAATGCTGAGCACTTTAAAATTGCTAAAATAACTGTAATGTAATACAGAGATCCATCTTTATTTCTGTATATCAAGCCAAGTTTAACTTTTTTGGTGTTTGGTTATTTTATTTTCCCCTCCAAATCTGTGTTTATTTGTACTTACCTTGATGCGTTTTGTGTAAGTAGGGTTGTTGTTGCTGTCAGACATTGAAGAAGGCTTCATGATTCATTTTCCTGTCCTCTAGATAAGTTTTGTTGTCCGTCTGATTTCATGCTTGGCTTTTTACATGTTGGATAACGCTGATCACTTGCAGATTCCCGTTCCGTAGTGTACTTGTCTGGAGATACCTGCTATCTCTATGTTTGCAGTGTTTGGTTTGTTCAGGCATTTGAGCTGTCGTAGTCGTAAGGCAATATAAAGGTGGCCGTCTGAATCGCCTTCACTTGAGGGAGGAGAGGGCTGCAGAGCCAAGCCCTTGGTCGCTCCATCAAGGCGTAGAGTCCCATTCTGTATGGTACTCTACCTACGAAAGGAGTTTTCAGATACAACTGAGTGTATTCTTCAGCCTGCCTTACACAATTGGAAGAAATTAGGCACCTGCTCCTTATATTGAGGAACTCCAGCTGGCATTTTTAACCCAGGAAGGAGAGGAGGCATTGACAGTCAAGGTATTCTTGATTTGATGGGCGAGAAAAATTTATATAATGCTCTTTCACTTATTACGAGATGTTGGCAGTAAAATATAATGACTGAGTCGTTCTCTTCTGTAGTGTGGCAAAGTTTAAATTTTTATGCAGAAAGTGGCATATGCAGATTGCACCTCATTAAAAATTTAAATAAATTATTTGATTTCAGTAATACTGAATGAGAAATTCATGTCATTCTACATACTTGAAAAACAAATGTATTTGTGGGGAGATTAATTATTGTATTAAGTATGCAGTGGTTCCTAGCTTTAGAATGAGAGAGAGAAAAGTGAACAAAGATGTCTTGCTGTAGCTTTATTTAAATGTTTTTGAGATTATTTTTACAGTATCAGATACTGTTCCCGTGTTGGACACAACTGTATCTCACTGTAACAGGTTGAAGATTTCATTGCTATGAGCCTTGTTGATTATCTCTGTACACATTGCTAAGCAATGCATAAAGTGAGAAGACGCATTCAGTATATTTTTATTT
Source organism: Rhinoptilus africanus (assembly GCA_013400135.1). Lineage (NCBI taxonomy): Eukaryota > Metazoa > Chordata > Aves > Charadriiformes > Glareolidae > Rhinoptilus > Rhinoptilus africanus. Next base: position 94,857 of record VXBO01012829.1, read on the forward strand.
GACTTAACTATTAAGGTTTTTTTTTTTTAGGTTGATAATTTTGCATACAAATGATTCATTTCTACTTTCTAATGTTCACGTTGCTATTCGTTATTACAGTGTAAATTTCAGTAACTGCAAAAATAAGTTAGAGCAACTCCAGGGCCTTGAATTTCAGCTTGTATCTATCACTACTTTGCTCCTAAGCCTTCCAAACGCAATTGTAATCTGAATCTGGTGATTAGAATGAATGCTTCCCTGTAGAGGAGTGCTACTGATTGAGTATTTAATGTAACAGGATAGCTCAGTGATTTCCGAGTATAATCTGTATAAGCTCTGATACAAACCTTTTCTGTTTTCTGTTCCTGTCCTCCTAGAAGAAAATTGCTCTGCATCGCACTATCTCCCATTCCCCTTCCCTAGTTACTCTAGACTTTGAAAATTATTGCCAATGAAATAGCAATTTTCAGCCTGGTTGGAGAGCTGGTAATGCACATGTGCTACTTGAATGTGGAAAAAGCAGTGTCCTCGATTGGCATTTTAAGCAACTAATTAAAATATTTTGCAGAGTTTAGAATTAATACATTCTGAATAGTTTTGTGAACTTTCTTGACTTCAGTGTATTAGTAAATTCTCATTGCTGCAAATGAGATTATGATGTTTAACACTTGATTTTATTAAAACTTTGTGAGAAAGTTTTCTGTGGTTGTATGGAAAAGCAAATTCTCTAACCTGTTTTAACATTTTAATCCTCTTTTTCTTATTGGAACAGTATTGCTGACATCATTGAGCACTATAGAAAAGAACAGATTGTTGAAGGATATTACCTTAAAGATCCTGTTCCAATGCAGGTAAGATTTTTGTTGAAGACACAGACCTAATCATTACCAAATCAATTTATGAACTGAATTGCAGCAGAGATACCAGTGGTAGTTAAACAGCATCCTCTCCAATTTTAATTTTTTCAGCCCGTGTGTTTCTTTTGTTTTATCCTCAAATGCATTCACTTACCAAAGGTTGGCTTGTAGTCAACAGAAAATACGGTAAGCTCTGTCTGTGCTCTGAGGTGTTCATCCTCTGCTGTGTGCCCCTGGCTCAACCGTGCTGTGCCTTAGTCCCACGTTAGGGAGAACCAGGCTGCTGCCCTCCTGTCTTCTGTGTCCAGGGTTTTTCTTCTGCCTTGTTTGCACAGAAAAGCTTCAGGGATTATTGCAGGGCTTATTTTGGAGCACTCTTGCTCCATAGTAGAAGTTCATCCTGAGATGACACCAGTAGTAAGCACATCACATTGCTTTTCATAAGCTTATAGCTAGTTATAAAGTATACATGTATATTTTGTTCCCTCTCTGTTCCCTAACCTTACTGTTTCAATGGTTAGAAATTTGCCCTTAATTTCTTTCCTAAATAGGGTTATGGTCAATTCCTGCACCTTTGTGAGATTTGTCATGTTCATGTGAGAACATTTTTTGTATTCTGCCTTAGCTCACTAAGCTAAGCATACCAAAACTGATCCTGTCCTTCTGTAATGTTCTCATTTGCTGCCACCAATTTTTGTTCAGGCTCGCCTTTCTTGAATGTGGTGGACCAGAACAGTTTAGAGTACCATGTCATGGGTAACTCCCTTTCTCTCTTGATAATACTTAACAGAAATATCCTAGAATAGGTGTCAGTTTCTGTGGTGCGTTGACCCTGGCGAGCACCTAAGGACACACACCTTTGCTTGCTCACTCCCCTCTCCCACAAGATGAGGGCAAAAGCAAAAAAACTCCTGTTTTGAGGTAAATATGGTTTAATAAGCAAAGGAAGGAGTGGGCGATGTAATGCAAAGGCAATCACTCACCACCTCCTGCAAACAGACCGATGCCTAGCTGGTCTCTGAGCAGTAGTCACCCTCCCACACACACAGACACAGAGTTTTATTGCTGATCATGATTTTATATGCAAGGAATATCCCTTTGATCAGCTGTCTGGGCTGTGTCTGCTCGCAGCATCTTGCCCACCCCAGCTGAGGAGTGGGGGCAGAGTGGGAAATGAAGAAAGTCTTAAGGTTGTGAAAGCGCTGATCAGCAAAAGCCAAAACACTGGTGTGTTACCAACACTGTTTTAGTCACAGAACCAAAACACAGCGCTGCAGGGGCTGCAGTGACAAAAGTTAACTCCATCCCTGCCAGGCCCATAGCCACATTATATCATAGCTCACTCCTCCTGTGAGTGACTCAGCTGTTCAGGTTTCTCATTTTCTGTTTTCTAGTAGTAAATACAAGCAGGTGTAACTCTTATTTATACTAGTAGATTAACACCTTGTTATTCCAATCTTTCCTATATTGCTAATTGTGTTGTGTCATCAGTGCTTCCCACTTGTTTGCTGCTGTTAACTTGCGCTCAGTAATGCAGCTGGAACAAAAAGCAAATACGAATCCTGAGACTGCTCCTTGAAAGGCTTCACCTAGTAACTTTTCTCTTGCTCCATCGTTCCTCTTAAATCATTGCAGTAGTTGTCTTCATTTTAGCTTTTTGCATATGTACTTACAGTTCCTGTATTAATAATCTTCTCTGCATTGAATAATTTTCCACATGAGACTAATTCAGATTCTTTTAGCCAATTGAGAGACATTGGTGATTTTCTTTGTCTAAAGATTTAGCTGTCAGTGGTGCAATTTATGTTCAGCTTTGTGTTGTGTCCCTTCCACATACTACTATACTTCATATTTTTTGGGGGGGGGGGGAATTCAGAAGTCTTGCATACTTTTAGGGTCAGTCTGATTGACTTCCTGTGTCTTATATGAAGTTTACTTAAAAATATTTGTCACTAGATCTGTTGTTTTGTGCACTGTTTCTTGTGTGGTTGCGGAGATTATCTTGAGCTTGTAAATATCTGGATGTTGCTTCCACTGTAGGTCCTGTGATTCCTGTTGGTAAAATACTGAAGAATTTTTCATCTTGCTTTTGTTGTGTTGTTCAAAATCATAATTCTTGTAGATAGATGGGCAGGAAGAATAGTAGAATATTTAATATGAACAAGTTCATATGTCTCTTTTCCTCTTAATTCTCTTCTCACCCACTTGACAGTCTTGCTTTTCATGGTTTCTTACTGCTAAAGAACTTTTGCTGATCAGCTTATTCGGTAAGGTCAAACTTGGCTTGGCTTTTGGCCATTCTCATTTGTTACTTGTGTTTCCAGATCCTACAGTTTTCTCTGTGAATTTGTCCTTTTTCTGCTTCCTGTTTCTACTTTCTTCTCTTGTCTTGAGTTCTGCTCAATTAGGACATGTGAGTTCTAATGAGATTAACGAGGCACTGTGAAACTTTGAATAAGTTGGTTTTAATTATGGTCTGCACCACTCCTTTTGCTTCAGAGTTTATCCGTGATTACTCAGTCCCAAAAGCTTTGGTAGAAGACAGAAGCTAGATTGATCTCTAAAGACTTGCATAAATTTAACAGAAATCATGGTGAAAGATGCTGCTTTTTATTTAATATGAAAAAGACACCTTACCTTGCAGAAGTTGGTCTGTATTGAAAACTCCTATCATAATTCTGTAAATGTGGAAATAGTTTTATTGCATTTCTAGCAAGGGTATTATATGAAAAACTATATTAAAATACATGAGAGAAGAATAGTAGTGAGTTGGTAGCATTCAGTAAGATGATCCTGGTTGCAGCGTCATAGTATGCAATTTTTTAATGGTGATTTCTGAGCTTAAAATATGTTTTTCTTGCATGTCTACCAGCACCAAGAGCAAGTGCTTAATGATACAGTGGATGGAAAAGAAATCTACAATACAATTCGTCGGAAAACAAAGGATGCTTTTTATAAAAATATTGTCAAAAAAGGTTATCTTCTGAAAAAAAGTGAGTTATGTTTACTTCTATGATTTTTTTTTTCCCCTAAAAAAAAATGCAGATATGGTTCATAGAATCATAAAGTATCTCAAGTTGGAAGGGACCCATAAGGATGGTTGAGTCCAACTCCCTGCTCCTCACAGGACTATCTAAACCGTAAAATTAAGAGCCTTGTCCAGATGCTCCTTGTCCAGGCTTGGTGCTGTGACCGTGTCCCTGGGGAGTCTGTTCCAGGGACCAACCACCTTCTCCGAGAAGAACCTTTTCCTAATGTCCAACCTGAACTTCCCCTGATGCAGCTTCATTCCGTTTCCCCGTGTCCTATTGCTGGTCACCCAGGAGAGGAGATCAGCGCCTCCTGGGTGACCCCTTGATATTGGTGTAGACTGTGATGAGGTCACCCCTCAGCGATTAGGTCACCGCTCAGCCTTCTCTTCTTCAAAGCTGAACATTCATACTTAGTGAATTTAGTACAGTAGTGGTACTAGAAAGGACGAAATTGAAGTGGAGTAAGGGTTCTAGAACGTGTGTGAGAGTTTGAAAGGTCTCCTTAAGTAGTACATGAATAGAACAACATGGTAGATAAAACTGTGTGCGGTGTAAAAATGTGGATTGGCAGTTTTCTAAAAAAAAATCAGCACAGCACACAAACTCGGCATCCTTGTCAAAGGTAGCGTTCAAACTTATTAAATCAAATAAATTTTCATAAAATATAAAGTTTGTATGAATAGGAATAGGGAACTCATTAAATTCTAGCTGACAGGCTAAGTTAGAGAGAGATGGAATAGTATAAATATGTGCATTTGCTGGAGTGTATATTCTGCTGTACAGGATGTGTAGCCACTTCATTAGGGTTCTAACACTGATGCTGTCAACATAACCTACATTAAGTACATTAAAAGATGACCACTTGGCTCATCTCAGTACTCATCTCAATATACTGACATTGAGCAAGCCTTTGAAGTTCTGAGGAAGCTAGCCACTTACCCAGTTTTACATTTCTACTTTTTAAAAATCAGCATTAGCAGAAACGGAAGGACTATCAATAATAAAATTTCTGCAAATGACAGAGACCATAACTAGAAGGATAAGTTCTATACATATCTGTAAGTTCTATAGATACAGACAGTAATCTGGATAACAACCAAAAGTGAGAAAGAAAGTATGATTTAGGTATAGCTTAAGTGTGATTACCTGTACATTTTTCTTCTGTTTGCAATTTGACAAAAACTCTGCTGCCCTCTTTTGTTTTCTTTATTTACAAAGTTTTCACTTTCTTTTAAACGGTACTGTAACTTTTTGTTTGACTTTTCTACAGGTAAAGGAAAGAGATGGAAAAACTTGTACTTTATATTAGAGGGAAATGATGCCCAGCTTATTTATTTTGAAAGTGAAAAGCGAGCCACAAAACCCAAAGGACTAATAGACCTTAGTGTGTGTTCCGTCTACGGAGTACATGACAGCTTGTTTGGCAGGTAGGACACTGGCTTTTAACTCTCCTAAGTGCAGCGGCGGAGTTGGCTGCTAGTTGGAGGCATGTACAAGACACGGGCAATATGTCACTAGTGAGCAGGTAGCCTTGGCTCGCATCGTGGCTCATACCAGGAGTCTGTAGTTGGTGTGGAGTGCAAGAGCAGATGTAGCTGATGAATAATAACTTGTTTAGCCATGGCAACCTCATTGCTAGCAACTGTACATAAACTACTTCTGGTTAGAAATCTTAGAATTGAGCATTAAATTTTTATTGAGAGATGAGATGGGATGATGATTCCAGCTTTTTTGCAGAATCCTTTTTTTTTAATATTGAATGCATTAATTGTTCCACATTTCGTTTTGCAGATGTGAGCAATTATGAACTGAGGGTTTTAGTCCTTTTGAACTAAGAATTGACAAAATCAAGAACTTGTCAATTCCAAAAGATCTACATTTTTTGATAGGTATTTGAAAGCTAGCTTGGTTAGACAGAGTATGTAAGTACTTTTCTATTCAAGAACAAGTACTTTTGTTAGATTAGACCAATTTAGCAGTAAACTAGTGCATGTAAGTCGATGCCCTCAGAAATTGTTTTTGTACAGTTAGTATATGCAGAGATAATTTTCACATAAAATCTTATTTACTGTAATACTTTTGATATTCAAAATATGCCAACAGCAAGGAAGCTGAGAACCAAAGTCTTTCAGATATCATTGGTGCTTAACAAGAAAGAGTTTACATATTTGTTCATCAGTATTTACAGAAAAAAACGTCCACTGTTTCGTACAGAAGAAATAGGTACATTTACTCCTACAAACGTTGGATAGAAATTCTTATCCCACGGATCTTAATATTTATTTAAAAAATATATATATAGTCAACTCCTGGTTATCTTTGTGAAAAAACTTCAAGACGAATGCTTAAAATCGTTGTATTTCTTAAGATGCAAAGGCTGGTGCTTTTGTCTGATGTGTTGTGTTTTTTTAATCTTTTTAATAATTTTGAAAAACCCATTAAACTCATGGAAGTGTGGAGCCTAGGTACAGATAAAGACTACCAGAGCAGTAATAAAAAAACTACTGAAATGTTCCTTCTGTAAGTTGGCAATTATGCAGGAAGCTTTGGTGCATATTGCAAACAAGGAGCATTTTGGTCAGCAGTGGCTGTCTCTTAACCAGCTTTTTACGGAGCGGTGGGCTGTGGGCTGAAGCGCAGCCGGGCAGGCAGTGGTACCAAACGTGGGTAGGAGGAGATGCAGTTGCAAAGGCTTAGGAAGCTGCTAGTGAGGAGCTGTGGCTGAGACAAAGTTCCTCCTGCATTTTAAGCAGCTGGTGAAAACTGCCTTTGCCCCATTTCTCAGAAGTGCAGCGAAGTCTGTAGTTTTGCATGTTTTTTTTGGTGGCCGTGATTTAATTAGCCCCAGAGGTGGCTGCTTCCTGCTCTCCTCGAGCCTTCTGTGGCATGGCCACAGAGTGCCGTGTCAGCCCTTCTCCGCGTAGCAAAATGGAGGGGGAAGTGAAGACTGAAACTCCTTGTGCAAATGAAGTAGGGTCCTTCAAATAGCGCTGGTTTTGGGAGAGCTTCGTTTCCCTGAGCACTGTGTGGGAGGTCGTGAGCCAAGGGTGCACTTTACATAGTTTATAATTTAACAAAACTAGTTATTTTTTTATTGACTTTTTGGCAAATAAGTGGAGGTACACAAAATGGCAAAGTCACTATAGTTGCATTTAAGGTTGTAGAGGTGTATGTCACATACGTTAAATGATTAGAATATAATCCAGTGCACATTTTATTGCTCACAAGAGCTGTGAGACACATTCAGGCAGGGGATTCCCTGTGCTAATACTGTTTCCTGAACTTCTGTAGGAACAAATCCTTAATGTATGGTTAATCAGTTGGGAACTAACGGCGAACCTCTTCTGCTTTTGAAGATTCTAGGAATAGTTCTCATTGACAAGTCTTTTCCACGGCCAGATGGCTGTTTTCTGCCTCGACTGTGAGTCAGGGTACATTCCTCCTCAGTGCAGGCCATTCTAAAAGCTTCTGGAACAACCTGGCTGTACTGAAGTGTGGTTTTATTAAAATGACATTAAAAAAAAAAAAAATGCAGTTTTGAAGGACCTGAGAAATTTTCTAGTTGGAGTTCTTCCTCTTTCCATGTGTTATGATGCTACATGTATGCAAACAAAAATCGATGCGATGTTCAATGCTCCTTGCAGACAAACGTCAGAAATGCGTTAGTTCAGTGTAAACTTTGTTTTGTCACAGACCAACAAGGTCTGTGAAGGTGTCTGTTAATATTACAAAGATTAATAAAACTTAACCTTTTTTGGGTTTCTTTTAATTTATTTTATTTTTAAGGCCAAACTGTTTTCAGATAGTAGTTCAGCACTTTAGTGAAGAGCATTACATCTTCTACTTCGCAGGCGAAACTCCAGAACAAGCACAGGTGAGAGCTTTTGTTGGTAAATATAATTTAAAAAAGTGATTTTTTTTTTGTCTTGTGGTGTTTAATGGTGTTGTCCTTAAACAGGAAGCAAGTCTATCACACATGGTTAGTGGCTATGTCTATATTAGCAGGTGTTATAATGGGGTAGTAGCAGCTCTGTAAGGGAAAAACGGTTGGTGCTGAGAACACAGCACCTACGTTACCTGCACTTGGGGTTTTGACTTTGGACAAGTTCCATTTGGGTCCCGTGGACTGAACTTGTATTATTTTACACTGTATGTTTGTGGAGAACATACTTTTTTGACATAGTACAATGCTGAAGAATAGCTTACTTTCAGAGAGTTTTGCAGGTTGCCAAGCAGAGTGTGGTAAATGGGACTTTTTCCCTCAAAGGCGTATTCCTGATGTGAACTGAAATGCTCGTGCACCTGTGTGTGCCCAGTCACCAAAGTATACTGAACAGCTGCCTCTTGCAGTTATTTGTCCTGCCCATGAATTGGGGGTTGTTCATAGTCTCAGGCTCTGATCATGCACAGAAAGTGAGGATTTCTGGTTTCAGTTGGTATCCTTTAGTTACTGTCTCTCTAGCATTGATGTTTGCTGATTAAGAATTGACAGATAGGAGCCTAACGCTCTGAAATTCACTCACCAGCAGGAGAGCATATCTAAGATAAGACAATGTCCTTGTTTATTAAGTTTATAGCTCTGAAAATCCACAGGTTTGAAAAATACATATTGCGTCAGAAGTTAGGCTTTGTGTTTGATTTTATTTGAATGGAATTAAAGCTGTTTAGAGCACTCATAATAGACTGCTATTCACTAGAGTGTGAAAGCTGAATAAATTCAATATCCTGCTTGTGCTGTATATAAAGGAAGGCACAAATTTTCCTCTTAGATTAATACAAATCTATGAAAGTCTCTGGGATGACATTGAAACGATGTGGTAGCATTTGTCACACAACTCTTAATATCTTTGAGAAGCAGCATGCTGTGCAGTAATTGAGAATATATACATTAATTTTCACAGTCGTTGATGTACATTCATTGTGTCTGCAGTCTGCATTCATGCAGTGACTTTTGTGTTCTAGAAATTAAAAGAGGTAAAGTAAGAATGTGTAGAGGGCAGAATATCCTGTCTTGTTCCCTGAACATTGGGTATAATCTGCTTTTGGGTTTGATCTGCTTAACAGGCTGTTCACTGCATTTATACAGAATACAGGGGATTCTTATAACATGGCTTTGGCCCAGGAAAGTTTGCTCTGTAACATTTCATAGAAGAATAGTTTTATTTGTTATATTGAGGCTCTCTTACAATGTGGCAAATAATGATCAAAGCAGCGCCATTCTGAGGGCTACCTGTTGTCTTTATGGTTTGTATAAAACAAAAGCAAATAGTAAAATGCAGCCTTACGTGCTTACTGTGCGCGTTGTGAGCCTTGGCGTTTAACGGGAAAGGTTTTCCTGCTGTGAGTGAGTGTAGAGGCGTACTGTGCATCCTGGAAATACTTCTGTTAAGAGTGTTTAGGAGGCGGTTGTTTCTTCGATTGCTGCTCCTTCTGAGAATAAGGAAATGAGCAGATGAAACTTTGTGATGCGCAGCTGAGAGCTTTTCCTTCCGTGGAAGGTTTTAAAAGCTGAAAGCTGACTCGCAAAGTGGTTTAGCTGAGAGGAGCTGCAGCAAATGTTTCTGTATTTCTAAAAAGTGGAAGATACCTAAAGGGTAAGCTTGAACAGTGTTGTGGGTTTTCTAATGACATAGTGAAATTGTACTTTGGGGACTAGATGGTAGATCTTTGAGATACACGCTGTTGGTCAAAACCTAAGCTTTGTGCTCATGCTGCAGTGGCTTCTTCAGAGGTGGCCTGCCGAGTTGGAAGTGCCTCTTAGCAGCTTATTTGTTGAAAAAAAAATTAGGCACAAAAGTTGTAGTGTCAATTTGGTGTTAAGCAACCTGTTTGTTTCCTTCATCAAAACAGAATCTCTCCATTCATCCACTCTTGCTTTATTCATTTGTGAATCAAGTGGGGAATGTTGGCTATATTCTTCTGTGTTCCTCTGCTGATACTGTTTTAGTTTTTGTTTGAAGTACAGGCAGTGTTATGACTGCCGTGCAGAAGTAGTGGCGAGGATAATCAGAACGGCTTGGCTCGTTAAGTGTAATTTTCTCAGAAGCAAACAAATTTTGCTTCATTTTATATACCATTTGTAATTTCATGTAATATTACTAGACTGGAAAATTGGTAAAGGTCATGCTGTATATCCATTAGTAATGCTTGATATTTATAAAAGAGAAAATGGTTCAGATTTGCAAATCCTTTATTAGGTTTTGCTAAGTACAGATAAGGATTTTGCTTTAATATTCAGACTTGCATACTTTGGAATTACACAAAACTTAGGTTTTGCTGAGCTAAAGGGAAAACTTCAGATACTCTTTTTAGATGTGTCTGTTCGACTGCAAGAAGCTGTATCTGACTTTGTTTTATTGCACTCTTCTGTGTCCTCTCTTAGGACTGGATGAAAGCTCTGCAGATGTTTTGCAGTTTAAGAAAAACCAGTCCAGGAACATCTAATAAACGTCTGCGTCAGGTGAAGCTGATATTTTGGGGTTGGCAGTGCCTGTAGAAGAATGCTTTGTCTCCTCGTTGCAAAACAATACTGATATATCTCAGAATATTACTTTCAACTGTAGTAAATCCTGCATGTACATGCTTTCCTTTGTGAAGCTATGCAGTGCCCTTATGAAACCAACCAGGACTTTGTTACAATATCTGTATACATAAAACCCAGAATGGCTTTAAGTAATCTGCACGTTCTTGGCTGGGTATTAATTTCTGGCCACATTTGAGTAAAAGTGTAAAGAAGTCAACATTTGTATACTCTTAACTTTTAGAAGGTACCACATAGGAGAAACTTCAAAAATTTTACAGACTTATGTGGCATGTAAGCAAAATACTTGTTTAACTAATGTTACTTATTTTCATTAACAAATACATGCAGAACCATGCTTGCGGCTTAATTTCTCTTGAACGTGCTGTGTTTGCCAGAGTTTCCTCAGAGGTAGATGAGAGATAGTCATAAATGGCTAAGTCTTTGGAGAATAATAGGAAAATACTTCAAGAATCCCTGATAGTTTTGAATGTTAGGAATATAGAATGTAGTTGTTTTAACAGACGGTGGAGAAAGGAATAAAATAGGATGTTTTTCATGATGCAGAACTATTCTGTAGATAACATTAAGTATGCTTGGATACTTCTGAATAAATGAACTCAGTCAGGTGAGTTCACAGATAAAGTGGTAAGTGAAATTGGGGGCATGAGGCTGCAAAAGCAAAGCAAAAAGAGTGCAATCTGACTTTAAAAAGCAAAGAAAATGCTCATCTACATAAAGAAATAGGATGTAAGGTGTTGCAGAAGGGAATTTTACATAATGCATTAGGAAAGCACCAAATAAGCCATTGTGTTTAGAATCGTCCATGGCTGTTAGTCAAGGTGCCAGTCTTTGATTTCAGTAGAATCTCCTGTGCAGAGAAGAGTTAGTATTTTCAAATCCTAATGCCTCAAAGATAATTTTAAAATAAAATAACAAGATGCCTTAAAAGCATGGGGCTGGAGATTTGTTTTCAGTAATTATTTGAGTTACTCTTATTTTGTCTCTGGTGCCTCTTAAAACATTGTTCCTTGATGCTCTTATTAGAAAATTTTAGTTCATATTCAGAATTCGTATAATAACATTAAGCCTCTACACAGAGAATGAAAAATTTATTCATGTGTTTTGTGTTTCTATTTCAGGAACAAAAAGTAAATTTTGTGTATTTTTTTTTTTAGGTCAGCAGTCTTATTTTGCATGTAGAAGAAGCTCATACGCTCCCAGTAAAGCATTTTACTAATCCGTATTGTAACATCTACCTGAACAGGGTCCAGGTCGCCAAAACACACATCAGGGAAGGGCAGAACCCTGTGTGGTCAGAAGAGTTTGTCTTTGAGTAAGTTTTAATCTTCTTGTATTGCTGAATTTGACTTGTAAGTTGCATTGCATTTACGATTCTTAACACTGTGCACTGTTTTGCATATGCCTTTGAAAAATACTGTATGTGTTTTTTATACAGCAGCAACCTTTCAGTCAAGTTCTGCATGGGCAGAATTTTCTGTAGGCACCTAAATGTCTTTGTTAAAACAAGTGTCTTTGGCTGTTAATGAGAACTCAGGATTGAAATGAGTTTAGAATAAGCTTGAATTCCAGCCACGTACAGTATTAATTGAGACTTTCTGTGTTTTCTCCTAGTGATCTTTCATCTGATATTAATAGATTTGAGATAAGTCTTAGCAACAAAACAAAGAAAAGTAAAGATCCAGATATATGTAAGTACTTTTCTGTAAAAGATGCATATATATATTGCAGCAATGGATACTTGGTGTGTTTTTCATTCCTTCTGTCAAATACTGTCACAAGAGAATGAAGTGTATTTTCATGCTCACCATACTGCTGTGTTTGTATGTTTTGGATATCTGGTACTGGCTTTCCAATGATGTTTTTACAATGAGAACCTGCATGTTTTTCATTAATAAAACGCACACTAATACAGTCCCATGTATTTGATGGCTTTGCTAGCTCTGTGGTAGAAGGGGTGTTGTGTTATACAGTGACTGTGCTCACCAAAAAGCAAGGGGCAATGGAAGCTGTCAGTATGAGTCTCCTCCATAGCCACGGAGATTTAAGTCTGCACTGAATTCCTTTTCAGGTTTTTTGTTGCTTCCAGTGAGAAAGAGAAAGGGAGGAAAGGTGTACTACTTTCATAATTAAA
>VXBO01012829.1:107789-126805 GCA_013400135.1 Rhinoptilus africanus
TTTTTTTTTTTTTTTTTTTTTAGTTCTCTTCCCATGCAGTGTGGTTTTTAGGGTCGTTCTGGGGTTATTATTTTTGTCTTATTCAAGGTATCTTGTTTCCCACCATACTTGTTGTGGAACAGCTTCAGCCTTCTGCCTCCTCTTCTCTGCCTGCAGGGCAGGACGCCCTCCCCACCCTCTTCAAATTTGTTCCAAGATTATTTCTTCTCCATTGTGTTCCGAGCTGTCTGTTCCAAAGCCCATCAGAGTATTTATAATCTATTGCAATTCTTTTCAGTTTGCATATATTGTGTTACTGGCTTGTTACATTTGCCTCAGTGTGAATTTCTTGATTATTTTTTTTGAGATCTGTAGAGAAACCTTGATCAACATAGAGGAATTACTACACATTTTAAATGCTCTTGCAGAACCTAGTTCAATTTCAGGTCCCTTTCTGCTTCCTCTGACTAGAAAACTTTCTGCATAGCAGGAGGAAAGAGGATACGCTCCCTCTAGGAGACAAAAGGGCTGTAATTGCAGTTGTGACCGTGTTCTTTTTTGGGCTGGAAAGCTCATTATCTGTCCACGCCAAAGCTCTGGTTGGTAAAAGGATCTTTAAAAGGATAATTCTTTAATAGGATATTTTAGTAATGTCTTTAAAAATGTCTCTGTAGTTTCCTTCTGTCTGTCCAGATTAAGGAGGTTGTGTTGGCTTTGGATGTGCCCAGCTGATGGGAGATGATAGAAGGTTTCCATAGCTAGGTCAGGAGCAGATTTGGTTCATTTTCTTAATTCTGTTAGGCACACTCTTACAGCATAACCCAACAGTCCTTTCATTTTGGAATAAGAATTAGACTAAGTCAGCTTGAGTGAACGCGTATCTTTGCTTACATCCCCAGCCCTATTTAATATGTTAAGTGCAGGGAAGAAAAATAAGAGCAACACCACACCTTATCTGACTCCCCGATGTGCCGCGCTGCCTGCATAACCCCCGAACTCTTCAAAAGTAAGAGAAATTGGTTCCTTTCCTGAACATTCTCCTTTGCAGCCACAGCCGTTAAATGAAGTGAGACTGCTATGAAGTGAGAGTCACGTGAAGCTGGTACGACTCATCCTCATCATTAATGAGGTTAAGTCAGCTTTTCTGATTACTTTTCCTGCCATGTAATGCAGATGGCAGGCCCAAAATTCTATTATTGGCCCCGCTGTTTTATTTCTTTCGTCATAACACGCAGAAGCTAAATACCAAAATGATAATAGCATGGATGCTATTTTTTCAGTATTTTAAAATATTTCCTGAGCTTTCAAGTCTTACACTTTGAAGTTGCCTATTATGAGTATTCTATAATGTATTTTAAAAAACAAAAATACTAAAATTATTCAGATAGTCAGAAATTATCCTAAACAGTTTAGTATCAATTCTATTTAAATTTTCTTTCTTTCTGTAACTGTAAATTGCATAAGGATTTTTTCCAATAAAGATACATAATATGACTTGAAAAAAATAAAGTCCTAGAATGTATTAGGGGACTTCGTCTGCTGTGACTGCAAACTCAGGTATGATTAGACAGTTGAATTAGAAAATCTCTCAGGATAATATCACATAGTATTGGACTGAAAGTTATGGTTTGGTTTTGCATCGTGATAGTTGGTTAATTTCAAATTATTTCATGTTGAAAAATAAACATTTTTATAATGGAAGGGGTCACCTTATGTAGGGAAGTCTGCAGAGCAAGGTATTAGCCAATGTCTTTCCTTTCAGGCACAGTTATTGTTTGCAGTAATGCCAAAGCTTGTTTTTGGAAGCGATACCTGAGATTATAGGAGGACGGGCTGTACTAACGTGGCAGTGACTTGTGTCTGCGAAAGGCAGGATTTATCATGTCCGTGTATGAGCATTTTCTTCTTTCTCAAGAGTTCAAACGGCTTTTATTATGGATCAGTAATTAGAATTTTTTAGGATTTTTTTGATAGTTCCATTTTGTTCTGGCAGGGTTAGACAAAGTTTTCATAGTAAATTCAGGTTCATTTCCAGTCTGCGAAGTGGAACAAACCTAAGTTTGAACCACTTTTCACTTTGATTTCCAAACAAACCATTAAGAAACCTCAGTCCTTTTTTTTGTTCCTTTGTTTGTACTAGTGTTCATAGGGTAAAACATTGCAATTCTTTTTGGATCAAGATCATTGTAAAGAGAATTCTACCTGTGTCTGGAGAGAAGAGATCAACTATTGTTTGTTTTGATGATTTTCTCTATATTTGTTTCTCTTTTAAAATGTGCTATACTGCACAGTGTAAATGTCCTGAATTTTTCAACTACTAGCATCCTCTTAGTTAAGGTGGCCTTTTATTTGAATGTAAGCTGCTAAATAGGAAAAAGTCATGTTCTTTTAAAGTTACTGAATATAAATTAGGACAGCAACTGTTCCACAGTCTCTAGATGGTTATTTTTCTTACCACTTTTTTTTTTTTAAATCAGAGCAAGATTCTAGTATTTCTGTTACAGCTATGAAGTGCTGCTATAACCACAGGGAAAAATTAAATCATCGGTTTATTCTAGAGCCTGTATTTCATTCCCCATTCCTTTCGATGAGGTGCATGTGCTTTGCGTGTGCAAGCAAAATAAGAAGAAAACCACATTGCTCAGTTGCGGGTACAGGAGCTTTGGTGCTGGGGGCCAATATTCTGGGAAAGTCGATTGATTACCTGGTCTAAAGGCATCGTCCCATCCACACTGGGGATAAGTAGCAGCTGATGATGAAGTGTTTTTCACACTACTTGGCTGATTTGAATGCATCAGGCCATCAGCTCCAAAGAACCCTTTACCTTGTCCTTTCCCTTGAGGGTGGCAGAGCCCTGGCCCAGGCTGCCCAGGGAGGAGGGGGAGTCTCCGTCTCTGGAGACATCCCAAACCCGCCTGGAGGCGTTCCTGTGCCCCCTGCTCTGGCAGGGGGTTGGACTGGGGGATCTCCAGAGGGCCCTGCCAACCCTATGATAGTATGAAAAGAGAGCATTATAAATGGGATGGTTTTCTGTTCCGGTATCAAATGATACTCTGCTGTGTGTTGCGATCCTGGGGCCGTGGGAAGTCTGCTGGAACTGCTGACAGTTTCTGCAGGCGGTGTGGTGTATGGGCTTTGTAGAAACGTGGAAGAAAACCCAAAACTCCTGGTTGTTTTTTTCGATGCGAGGAACTTAAGACCAGATCTCCTGGAGAGGCATGGAGAGCAAGCTTGCTTAGAAGGTTCAGACTGACAGGCTAGATGTGAGCTTGAATCGCAGACACCTCCTGGAGCGTGGTGGGTGTTTTGCAGGCACAGGGTTGGCCCTGACGGCGCCCGAGCGCTTTTTGTGCGAAATAACGCGGCTCAGGAGCACGTCTGCCGGTGGTCCGGCTGCCGCAGGCTGTTAGCCATCCGCGGGGCCAGAATGCAGCTGTGGTCCAGGGCCCTGCTGGTGACTGCAGGGTACCAACAGCACTGGAAGGTGCGTTAGTGGTTCGGCCCTTCTTGGCTTGACTTTCATCCTTATGTTGACTTTCATCATTATCCCTTGGGAACCCTTTTTTATACAGTTTGCATAAACTGTTAACAGCCTTAAGCTGGGAATCAGTATAGAAGAAATACATGTGCAATATTTGGGAAAGCTGTAACAACACCATAATAATGAACAGTAAGGAGTAACAGAGTGGTCAAGGAGCAAACTTGATGGTGGTGTCAGCCCAAGACCAAAAGCAGGCAGTGAATCCTGAACACTTTATCTAATTTCAGTTTCTGGCTGCTGCCTGGATTTGCAGGGTAGCATTTGTTTACTTGCTACTTGGGTGTTACAAAGAAAACTGTGCCAATATTCGTGTCATTTTTGAACGTTTGTTTATACATTCTTTACAGAACGCTTTATATTTCTTCAGTTTTCAGGAGTTTGTTAAAACCACTGAAGGGAGAATCTGTCAATATATTGATGGCAAAAATCTTGATTACTCTTAGTAAGACTCTTTTGCTGAAACAAAATGACATGTGCTGAAAATAAACTGCTTCTTTTATTCAATAGTAGCACTGTTCTGCTGGAGATAACTTACTTGGACAATGCTTTTTTTCCTTAAGTGTTTATGCGCTGCCAATTAAGCCGGTTGCAAAAAGGACACGCAACAGATGAGTGGTTTCAGCTCAGTTCCCATGTACCACTAAAGGGCATCGAGCCAGGATCTTTGCGTGTTCGAGCACGGTATTCTGTGGAGAAGATCATGCCAGAAGAGGAGTACAATGAGTTTAAAGAGGTATGAAGTTGTTTAGCTTTTCTTGGTTTATCTGTCAAAACTAATTTTGTTGTTTGAGATGGGTCTTAATAACACTGGTTGACATCATTAAATAATATATATATAGTGACATCTCTGTATCACTAGAGATGTATATGGGTTTTTCCAAAGCTGTTACGTGTTAGGCAAAGCTTCTGAATATTTTAAAATTCTGTTTCTCTTTCAGCTTATACTCCAGAAAGAACTTCATGTAGTCTACGCCTTATCACACGTTTGTGGACAGGATAGAACACTGTTGGCTGGCATTTTATTGAAGATTTTTCTTCATGAAAAGCTTGAGTCCTTGTTGTTACGAACACTAAATGACAGGGAGATAAGCATGGAAGGTACTGTGCTAAATTACACTAAAGTTTACAGGACTCTGGGTGGGTGGAGAGGGAAGGGCTCTGGTGCCTGCCTTTTTTTTTTTCTCCTCATTTAGTTACAACATATATCAAACTGCAAAGACAGCACACTTACCTTCTGCTTTTTGTTATCCCCTTTTCTCAATTTTCACTTTTTTTTTTTTCAGATGAAGCTACCACCTTGTTCCGTGCCACCACTTTAGCAAGTACGCTTATGGAGCAGTATATGAAAGCCACAGCAACAAGTTTTGTTCACCACGCACTGAAAGACTCTATATTAAAGATAATGGAGAGCAAGCAGTCCTGTGAGGTGATAGCTTGAACTATGCTTGTAAACATTTTGGTTTGTTGACACAATTATTCATAGCTTTGGAGACACTTATTAATCTTTCAGAACAAAAGTTAGTTTACGTAAGAAATAACCCTAGATTTTGGCTTTGAACAATATTCATAGTAGAACTTTTTAAGGTTTTTAATTAAAATTTCTTTAAATTATCTATTCTTTAGCAATTGTAGGGTGTTTTGTAGCAGTTTCTGGGTGTCCTAACCTAAGTAACTTCTAGTAAACTCAAGATATTGTAGAAGTCAATGTCTGAACATTAGTTTTAATTTAAAACTTCCTGAAACTAAATGATTTTTATTGATCCTGAAGCTGTTTTTAAAACGACCCTCCTGACTTCTGTGTTTCACTTTAACTTAACTGTGGAAAGGATTTGAGTCCTCAGAAGTATGGATTGAGAGAGACAGAAAGGTCATGCAGGTGGATGGTGAATATCTGAGGTGTTAAAAGCCTCATTTATTAGAACTTAAAACCATTGCTGCTTCATGTTTCCTGACGAGCTGTTGAAACAGACTTGTGAGCTCTAAGAGAACTGTACAGCAGCAGAATATTTAACGTACTTTGAAGTAGTATTCAGAACTACATACACAGGTTAGTTTCTTAATATTTAGTTCTAGTTAGGAGAAGAAATACAATCTTTGTCTCTTTCTTGTTTCAGTTAAATCCCTCAAAGTTAGAAAAAAATGAAGATGTAAACACTAATTTGGCACATCTACTCAGTATACTTTCAGAATTGGTGGAGAAAATATTCATGGCTGCAGAGATACTGCCTCCGTAAGTTTGCACTTTTCTGTTCAGATTTGTATTTGAAAATTGCTGCATGTGTGAATTACGTTGCACCTTCAAATGATGTTCTTACTGGTTCACCTTCTGCTTATCAGCCATAAGACCAATGTCTTTAGGGTTGGTTGCTGTATGCACACGGAGGAATACAGACGGGGAAAAAAGAGTAATGCTTTCAGGAATTAATAGTGCTTTTTACAAAAGCCTCTGGCTAGCAAACGTGCTTTTCTTTGAAGAAGATACTAGAGCCAAGAGGTCAGGGAAGGAATGGTAAAAGTATCTTGTATTTCCAGAGAAAGGTAGAAGTCAGTAGTAGTTAGCAGACAAATATATATGTAAGTTGATTACAAATTCTTTCCAGTCTCCCTCCTCTGAGAAAGAGATAGAATTATTAACAGCATATTAAATATACAACCAGGTAGTAGTAGAATGATACCATGCTGTGATTGATTCTGTCTGCTCGGGAAATGCAGAGGTTATATATTTTTTTCTTTTTTTTTTAATTGCTAAAATAACTTGCATTCATCGTTTAGAATCTGAACCGTCTAATAAAAAGAGGATAGTACTGACAGTTTTCTTTTGCTGTCATTAGCTTTTAAGTAAACAAAACCTTCAATTTTGATATGGCAAAGTAACAGAAAAGTCTTTCTTCGGTGTTATTGCTGGCAAGATTAGCATTAAAAGTTGCACTTCTTTTAAGTACATGATGCAGCTCTCAGCATTTTCTAAAATACACGACAATTTTCCCACATTTTAATGGGATGGGACTATTACAGGACAGTGGCTGCTTAACTTTTAAACACCTAACTCTCATTTATGTAAAAAATAGTTGTTTAGTTAAGAAGAGGGAAAAAAAAATCAAACCATAAAAATTGTCTTTTTTAAAAGGAAACACTACTTAGGAAACAGTTACAAAATATTTAGTGCACATCTGAATAACCACTGAATTGCATATAGAATTGTGTATTAACGAAGGCTTTCCCTTACCATTCATAAATTTACTTTTTAATATAAACTTAGAGATTGACTTTATAAATGTATTAACTTATAAATTAATTCTTAGTTAATTTAAAGCTTATGTGTGTTAATTTATAGCTTATAAACGTAGCATTAATAATAGTTCTGCAGCAAGCAGGAGGTTGGTCTGGATCCTTTCTGACCAGTTTTTTTGTTCTGTAAGTTTAATGGAATGAGCAATTAGCTATTACTTTTGCAGGACGTTGCGGTTTATTTATGGGTGCCTTCAGAAATCTGTTCAAAACAAGTGGCCAGCTAATACCACCATGAGAACCAGAGTGGTTAGGTAAGTTACTTGTCAATTTATTCTGGAGATAAACTTCTTGAGTCTTGCTAAAGACAGACTTTAATGTGCTTATCTATGTTTCTTTCAGTGACAAGACTGTATAGTACTTACATAGGTTACAGCAGTATCAAAGATATTTATGATGCTGAGGCAGGGTATCCCAATTAAATGTGAGCTTGCCTGGGTTCTTAATCATGTTCTTAGAGCCTTGCCAGAATAAGATGATGTGGATAGAGGGTCAGTATAGCTTTACTTAATAGTTCTAACTCCGAATTTACTTGCGTTCTGTCAAGTTTTACAAACTAATTTAAAATAGGAGTTCCCCTTTTTGTGCTGGAAAAGGAAAAACTTCTCTGAAAGCACTAGTTAACCTTTGTGATACCTGTAGAGAGCAGTGACCGCTGAAGATCACGTCCCTGTGGTAAGCCATCTGGGAGGATGGTGCCTTACCCAGGGGCTCTTACGTAGAATGTGTTAATTGCTGGAGAAATCTTACATGGTTAAGGTCCGTGCCCTTTAAAATGCAGACCCCACAGGGTAAGGAATCCAGTGCCTTCTCATAAAGGCAAGTGGACAAGTGATTTTTCTCCTGTAGCGCACTGTCATCAGGATGTGGATCACCTTAAGCTGACCTGAGGCTGCATTGCTGCCAAAAGGGAGGGTCCCTTTGCCCACCTCCTCCTTACATTGGCTCCTACATCCTGTGGGATGGATGCCGTGTGGTAGCAGACAGTGGAAAAACTTTGGGAGGTCCCAGACCAAGGGTTGCTCCTTTTTGAAGCCGATGTGGGCTGAGATTGGCTTCAGTTTAACTTCACAAAGTTCTTCCCATGTGGTTTCAGCAGCTCACCTTAATTGGGAAATCAATATGCCAGTGCTCTTCAGATTTTACCATAGTTCAAGTCATAGCATGATATTAATTTGTTAACATATTCACAGAGCACAGGGCTGGTTGGTAGGTGTCTGTCTCCAAAAGATTCCATGCTAACTTGAGTCCTTAAGGACTACACAATTCTACACTAATTCTCTTATTTTATTGAACAAAATAATTTTCTTCCTGTTTCAGCGGCTTTGTTTTTCTTCGACTCATTTGTCCTGCTATCCTGAACCCAAGGATGTTTAACATCATCTCAGGTGAGTCCAGGCTTCAGACTGAATTTATACTTTATATAGTAGTAGGCATGGAATTACTGTGGTGTCTAATGTAGCAAAACACTACGTTTTTTTTGAACACTGCGTCCAAAGTCATATTACCCACGTCACTTGGCTGACTCCTCCATCAGGCAGCCAGCATATGCTTTTCACCCTTAAAAGATCAGATTGTGGTTATCCCCAGTGTCATTTTACAGTCCAGAAAAACATGCGTTGTGGTATTTAATAGTACGATTTTGAGTCTAGCAATGTGCAGCCTATTCTAGCCGTGTGAAAAACCTAAGCGCCTGATCTTTGGATGTCACTTCAAGTACGATGCGGTGAAGTTAATGGCTGAAACTCAGTGGTATCTCTTAAATGAACAAGATTTAGGAAGTTGAAAATGCGTCTGCAGAGCTTGGAATAACATTTGTGCACCTAGAAAATCACGTTGGAATATCTTGTTTGAATGTGCTGCTTCAAGCCGTTGCCGGGGGGGCGTGTGTCGTTATTTTGACTCATTAAGCACGGTCCATCCCCAGTAAGGAACATTAAAGGCGAGAGCGGAGAGGCATTTAGAAAGGGTGGGCTGTGCAGGCTTGAGGCGGTGATTGTGGTTGACTTAAAGGCCGTATATAGGAGAGTTCCCATGGGCTTGCCTCAGGGAACGTTCTCACCCTGCCGAGTCGCACCCTGGTTTTTGGTGCTCTCTTGGTAGCGCCTGTAGCGGGTGACTCAAACCGCGACAGGGAGCGTTCCTGTTTGCAAGACTGGGGTTGCGGAGCTGCTGTGCTGTCCCGCGGCACTGTGCTGGACGGTACCTTGCTCACAGACATTTTTTTAAGACAATGTAGTATGTTTTCTGTAATGGCTCTTCAAGCTATACTTAATGAGAAGGGTTGTGTCGAACAGAAAGTTCCTTTCACCCCGTAATCATTTCCATCCACGCTTTGGAGAAGGAAAGCATTTGAGAAACACAGAGGGGTACACAGGGACCCCTTCTTTAGGATTGTATTATCGTCAGGTAATTTCCAAGTTAGGTACCTCCTAAGTTGGGTTGCACTGTGTCTGCAGCTGTAAAAAGTTACCTGTAAATCTCAGTAATCCCCTTTAAGCTTGTCTGTCAGTGTTAAAGTCTTGCTCTCTGTGCAGCTATTACGCAAAATCAGATGTTCACGTTGATGTGTTTTTGTGGACGTTACGAGAGCAATGTAAGTTTTACTTCACCAAGTGACATTTTCCACATGCACTTCTGTTACAATATTAAAAATATTTTATTCCATGAAAAAATGTGTGACTTGGAGAAGAGCTTTACTTTCATGGAACGGTCAGTAACTCTCTGCTTTGTTTTCCTGCCAGATTCTCCTTCCCCCACTGCTGCAAGAACACTGACGCTGGTTGCCAAGTCTGTGCAGAATTTAGCAAATCTGGTTGAATTTGGAGCTAAGGTGAATACAATTTCACACACAGCCCAGAACTATGTTTCCAGCACATTTCAGTGTTTCTGTGACCTGTTTGTCCTCATCGCCAAGGAGGCCTCGATACTGCAACGTCTTCTTGTCTTCTTCCTTTAGAGCTGAACAGGGTGTTGATCTGAACTAAAGCAGTAGCATAAAGTCTGGCCACACTGGGAAGAAGAGCCATCATTGTTTGGGAGGAGATGGGCTAGAAACTCGGGTTAATGATTGGCTTAACCCGTGAAGGTTTTGAACCTGGTAGTAGGAACACCAGCAGTGGTCTGTTAAAATAACCGGTGAGCGAATGACCGCACCAGAGGGTGCTGCAGGGTGTGACGCAGCCGTGTGTTGGTGCTCTGTTCCAGAGGCGGCAGCGGAATTGGCAGCCATCCCTCCACAACGGCAGTGTCCGTGACGGTACAATGGGCACTTTTCCTTTTGGAATACCCAGGTCAAAAAAAAGACAACTGAGACTCGCTAGAGCGGGAACCCATGATGGGAAAGAATCAAAAGGATAAACATTCTGCCTTTTTTTGCATTTCCATTAATTATTTGATGGCAAAGGGGAGGCATCTTACAGTAATACTGGCATGCTTCTCTACACAACCTTGAGATGCATTCCATGCGCATATTCTATCTATATAGTAATTAACTTTCAGATTGAGACTAATTAGGCTGACATTCCCATCTTGGTATAGATTATCCAATTCTGAAACAAATGAAGAACTGCCAACCTCTGACACTTCACTCTGCGTCCTTAGGTTGGTGTTTTCAAAGCACCCCTTCTATTTGTACTCACTTCCATATTGCTAGACATAATTAATACTGTAAATCAAGCGTACGTATTGCACTAAAAAGCCCAGCTTTCAATAAAGCTTCTATTATAACGTTACGAGAACGCCAGGAATGGCCTGTCTCAGTTCCCAGGCAGAAACATGGTTGAAAAGTGAATCTGCTGGCTTGAGCGTAATGGAAGTGACTTCAGGCTGGCATTATGAAGTTATTTCTCTGACACACGTAACTTGGCATTAATGAAAGAACAAGAAAGAGGGCACTTACTCCTCATCGTGCCTTTGAAAGTAGAGCATTTATTCACGGCAGCTTGGTAGCCAGAGACATTCGTCTTAACGTAGATTCATGTCGGTGTGGATGTGTAAGAAAACCTCTGAGTCAGAGATTCTGAATCTTCTGAACATAGGAAAGTACCAAACTGCGGTCTTTTGACTGGCTGCACACCAGGCGTTAGAAATTCATTTGAAAAAAAATAATCACTGCAGATGACATTTGTTTTGCAGTGTCATTTGTCTGACTGCACGTACCTCAGGTATAATTACCTTGGTGCTGGTTTGTTCTAATGAGTACTTTTAAAAATTACTAGGAGCCATATATGGAGGGGGTAAATCCATTCATCAAGAGTAACAAACATCGCATGATCATGTTCTTGGATGAACTCGGGGTAAGTGGTTAAAAAAGTCTTTACTGGAAGTTACACAGCAACGTTGTAATTGAAAATTCTTTATACTTACTGACTTGCTCAAAAGTGCACCAGCTCCCGCACAGGTTTGAATTCTTGTAACTGAGTAAGTTTTTCTTATGTGTGTTAAGAAACTGCAGATTGCTGGCCTGTCACACGGAATTAAAACCATCAAATGTCATCTTAGACTTGCTCAAATAAATTTTATAGCTGAGGATTACAAATTTGGGCCAAACCCCCACATCTTTAAAAACACATTTTAAGAGAAGAATTCTTACATATAATTTGTTGTATGGTTTTGACCAGAAAGTGAAATTATTTTTTGCTTTAAAAAATATTAGGTTTCATTTCAGGTATGCATTACCAAATGCGTCACTGCATGCGTTCTGGGTATTACAGTTAGAAAGTGAACCGCAGTTACCGTAGTCTTTTAAACCGTTAGGGTTTGGTGTGTGATGGCGGTAACAGGAGTAAGGTCCTTGTGTTATAAATGTGTGTTTTTAAACCAAGAATTCATTTTTAAAACCAAGATGAAAAAAATGTGCCAGGGTTCCTGAACTGATCCCCTAGAAGATATCCCAGAATATTTTGATAAGATGTAAAAATAAGTGTGGCATTTGGGAACACTGCCAAGCGTCACCTCTTTCTGGTTAAATTGCAACTCCTGCATATTACGATACATCACTTTTCTTTAAACAACAGATTTTGCATGAGGTCTCTGAAGACTGTTAGTTTGAAAGTAATTTTTGGATTAATCTACTGTTTTAATTGCAACCTCATTGTTTTATGACCAGTGCAATGAGTTACTTGGTAGTCACGGATTTTGCTGAATTTTCATTGGTGCTGCTATCTCATTTAGATAGAAATAAACCCTACCTATTGGGTGGAATCCCCCTCGTTTAGGGGAAGGTTATGAGTGTCTATATGCAGTAGCTCTCTGGCCAGCTCAGCGGTAGTGTAGCAACGTCAGATCTTTTAGGAAGCATCCTTCTAGCCAGGAGTAGAAACTGCAGTATACTCAAAAGATGCATGCTTCCAGACAGGAAAAAATACATAAATTGTAATAGAAAGATGGATTGGAGACTTAGCTGGAAAGACTAACGTTGCAGTACTTGCTTGTGGTATCAAACAGTTGTGTTGGCAGGGCTGTAGAGATGTAATTTACCTTCCCGGGTACTCAGCACCCTAAATCCGCTCTCATCCTTTGTGTTGAAGAACGTTCCTGAGCTTCCAGACACTACAGAGCACTCTAGAACTGACCTATCTCGTGATCTGGCGGCCTTGCACGAGATATGTCTGGCACACTCGGATGAACTCCGGACGCTCAGTAATGAGCGAGGTGTAATGCAGGTAAGTGACAAACACAGGTACAGACAGTACGTCCTGAGCTAATCCTTCCTGTCGTGATGCTTTTGTAGTATTTCTGGCCTGCAGTGTGGCTGGTAAACATTCTAAAATGCGTGCATTTCACCAGGAGGTTATGAGCTGTAAAGCAAGTATTTAGTCCATAGTCTTGTTTCTTCATGCAGCAAAACCAAAGAAAATTTCGAGAGCAAGTTTTAGTTTCTAGAGGAAACCTAAACCCACAAAATTGCTGTCTCCTGGCAGGCTCTCTGGGTCCTTAGTTTTAGGATCTTGGGGGTTTTTTTTCAGTTGAGGACTAAATTTACTTCCCTTAGCTTTCAATGGATACCTCATTTCTGCTTCCCGATTTGCCAGTACATTTGTAAACTAACAGGACAGACTTTTCTGGCAAAGCCCACCAGTGCGTGAGCAGCTCGCTTCCACAGCCTCCCTGTTAAACCACCCAGCTGGAGAGGCAAAGTTCCTAACGCCGTTTTAGACCTCCTGTTTGAAGGTGATGTTTTACTCATTAGGGAATTGCCTGTTTCCTTTTTTTTGTTTGTTTTGTTTTGCTTTAATATACCTTAAGCTTAAGTAGGCCTGCTAGGCTAACGCTGAGAAAGCTTCTCAATCAAGACTGTTTTGTTTAATGTGTGGTTTTACCAAATCTCTTTATACAGCATGTTCTGAAGAAGCTTCTGGCTATTACTGAACTGCTTCAACAGAAACAAAATCAGTATTCCGTGTCTAATAGCAACAGGTAGCAGCCCTCTACCTGACTTCTGCATGGATCCAGCATGCCCAACATGGCGACTCACACCAATATCACTTTCTTCTTGCTCTTGCCAAAAATAGCACACCCCGTCACATTCCCAGTGATGTGTGAACTATGCAAAAAGAAAACAAAGATTCTGTTGGTGAATGATTGTACCAGCAGCTTTTTTTTAAGCTATCTGTGCAGGACATTTGCACTTTTTTTTTTTTTTTTTTTTTCCACTTGGAAACAGTTTTCACAACCTCTGAGCCTTGGTGTACAGTTCACCTTCCGCAAAGAAAATGCTGTGACTGTGTCTCGAACTTTGAAAATTATTTTCAGCACCTCTAGTTGCCAAAGTTCTGCTGTCCTGTTGGAAAAGAATTATCAACTGACACGAAAAGAAATGTGTTGACAGCTACATATAACTGGATAATATTTCTTACTGTAATTTCTGACTGGTTACAATAATTATGACTTTTGACTGTTTCAACCACTTTAACTTGTATTTACAGTTTCCAGAATTTGATGTTATGGTAGAAACAATCTTTACTGTACACTTTTTATACCATGCTGTTTCTCTTGCTGGAATCATGTTGAAAGAGAATATGCAGAATGTGTCTTGTCAGCTTTATTTTTTGATGTGCCACTGATTCAGTTTGAATAGTTCTTCCATCCAGAACTGTAATATCCAGATAAATCACAGTGCTTTTGTAAAATGTTTACAAAAGTAAATAATTTGAATTCAGTAAATTTATTGATCATTGTATCAGACATGCATGCGTTCATTAAACCATTTTATAAAATATGTAGTGGTTGGTCTCTTGTGTACTGTAAGTCTAGCAGAGATATTTTTATACGTGAAAAATAAGTTTTTAAAATAAATCAAGAGNTTTTAGTCCTTCTGTTTGAAGGTGATGTTTTACTCATTAGGGAATTGCCTGTTTCCTTTTTTTTGTTTGTTTTGTTTTGCTTTAATATACCTTAAGCTTAAGTAGGCCTGCTAGGCTAACGCTGAGAAAGCTTCTCAATCAAGACTGTTTTGTTTAATGTGTGGTTTTACCAAATCTCTTTATACAGCATGTTCTGAAGAAGCTTCTGGCTATTACTGAACTGCTTCAACAGAAACAAAATCAGTATTCCGTGTCTAATAGCAACAGGTAGCAGCCCTCTACCTGACTTCTGCATGGATCCAGCATGCCCAACATGGCGACTCACACCAATATCACTTTCTTCTTGCTCTTGCCAAAAATAGCACACCCCGTCACATTCCCAGTGATGTGTGAACTATGCAAAAAGAAAACAAAGATTCTGTTATTGAATGATTGTACCAGCAGCTTTTTTAACTATCTGTGCAGGATATTTGCACTTTTTTTCCACTTGGAACCAGTTTTTGCAGCCTCTGAGCCTTGGTGTACAGTTTACCTTCTGCAAAGAAAATGCTGTGACTGTCTTGAACTTTGAAAATTATTTTCAGTACCTGCAATTGCCAAAGTTTTTTCTGTCTTGTTGGAAAAGAATTATCAACTGACAATGAAAGAAANGAAAAGAATTATCAACTGACACGAAAAGAAATGTGTTGACAGCTACATATAACTGGATAATATTTCTTACTGTAATTTCTGACTGGTTACAATAATTATGACTTTTGACTGTTTCAACCACTTTAACTTGTATTTACAGTTTCCAGAATTTGATGTTATGGTAGAAACAATCTTTACTGTACACTTTTTATACCATGCTGTTTCTCTTGCTGGAATCATGTTGAAAGAGAATATGCAGAATGTGTCTTGTCAGCTTTATTTTTTGATGTGCCACTGATTCAGTTTGAATAGTTCTTCCATCCAGAACTGTAATATCCAGATAAATCACAGTGCTTTTGTAAAATGTTTACAAAAGTAAATAATTTGAATTCAGTAAATTTATTGATCATTGTATCAGACATGCATGCGTTCATTAAACCATTTTATAAAATATGTAGTGGTTGGTCTCTTGTGTACTGTAAGTCTAGCAGAGATATTTTTATACGTGAAAAATAAGTTTTTAAAATAAATCAAGAGACAGGTCAACTCTTTACAGAAGCTGGCTAACTTGGGCTGCTGTGGAAATTTTTTACAGTGTCTGCACACGTGATGTACTTTGAAGTGTTCATGTGGTGTCACGTCTTAGCATGAATCCCCAGAATGGCGTGACTTTGTCCATATGCCTTAATTTATGCATCTCTCTCAGAGGGTGGGAAAGCTGATGTTTAAAACCGTTTTAAAAAAACTAAATTCAGAGGGTATTTCTGCATCACCATTTGTAACTTCTCTAGGTAGTGATCTAATAAGGAATAAAAGGATGATGAGACTCACTGACAAGACTAATGCGATAATCCCATAAATAAATGTGGAATATGAACATGGCTGTTACATCTCACGTCTAGTAGAACTGCTTTTCCCATTCACTGTCCGCAAAATCATACAGGCTTTATCTTTGGGTCTTTACTGTAAGTAATTTGCAGGTGTGGTGCACCTCTCCTGGGTTTGTGGTTGGCTCCTGCTGCGCTGTCCCGGTCTCTCCCATTGGGGCTGTAGCGGGAGCTGTGCTCAGGAGACAGAGGTGATGCTGTTCTTAAAGCCCAGGGAACACAAACCTACCTGCAAGACCTTGCTCCTACTGAGTTCTTTTTTAGATCGCCCCACAAAACCACTGCTTGACCTGTTGCTCTCAAGCCTGTATTAAACTGTGTCTTAGAGGAAAAGGTGACAGTCTCTTTTCCAGCCTTATTCAGCGCTCTCTCTGCACCATGTTAGGTCGCACAAGTCACAGCCCCAGTTCGTAACTACCGCTGAATGCTCCGCCTGCGCTTTTCCAACCAGTGCACAACTTAAACCCTGTTAAATCAAGACTTCCTGCACTTGATTATGAAGGTGTTGTGCAAATGGTGTCATGCTTTCCGAAGTGAAACTGCGATAGCTGCTTCTCTTCCCTGGCGAGTCAGCAGATGACCCTGATACAAAAGAATGTGTTAAAAACAGTGGATAAAGCGGGTCACTTTGTAGCCTGTGGTGTAGGCAGGATAACATGGTAACAATACAAACTTTGGCAGACAGATTTGGGTGGATACATCCAAAATGCGGTGGTAAGAATGAAAACAGGACACTGCCAAAGTTGCATTCAGGTGCGCGTATTACAGAACTGCTTATGTTCTACAATAGCGCGTGAAAAGGGAGTAGATTTTGGAGACATCTAACTACTTTGGAAGATTTTTAAAACATTCTTCTCAGTTGTCCCCTGCTGAGTTAGTTCCAACAATTTAATCTGCAGTCACAGCTGCAGTGTGTCACAAAGGTGTGATTATGACTTTCCGTATCGTAAAATACGTTGCTGCAGCCTCTTGGTACACTTGAGAAGAGCTTCCCAGTGTCATGGGCACAGTTGTATTCTTTTAGCCGCTGCAGTGACAAGCTCAGGAAGAGAAGGGCAGATCCTGCTCTGAAGCACGGATGGGTCTGTTACCAGATCTGTCCACTGATTGCATTTATCCGCTTCACTAAATGCCCAGTTTGACATTAAGTGTAGGATTACGGCATGGCAGTAGCTGTTCGTGGACCAAAACTCTTCCCCAGGTGACAAACTTCTTAAGGCAAACATTTTTTTTATGAATGTTTGGCCTTGAATGGATAGGAGTTTAATGAACTTTTAGAGAAATCATGTGCTTTATTGCAAAGATACAAAGAACTGACAGAATAAATACCTCATGAAACAGGGTAAGGAACCTGCTGCAGAGAGGTTCACACCTGACACCGAACAGCAGTTTCTGCAGGGGCAGGATCCCACCTTCCTTCAGGGTTACACCGAGTCCATAAAATCATCATCCGTCCACTCTTCCTGGTGAAAGGGAAAACCGCAGTGCTTTCAGCAATGTCCGAATTCGGTGTGTTTTACAGCAACACGTGACTGTAGTAGGTACGTGGTATCACTGCACCTGCTACTACATACGCCAGTTCAAGAGAATTTAAGCAGCACGTAACTTCTCACATCTCTGCCCTGTGTCTGCTATCAGTAATGGACTTCAATATCAAGTTTAAACTGATTTTAAAGACGGTGCTTGCCCACGTTACTTGGCAGAGGAGCATTTCTGCCAGGACAGTTGACCATGCTTATCTCGCCCACTCCACTCTGCTCCTGACAGCAGGTCGCAGCTGCCAGTCCTGGTGAACTTACAAGGCTGCCTCAACTGGAAATCAGAATTCATGCAAGGCGTGCACAGAAGTTACTCGATAAAGTGCACGTTTGTTAAGTTTCCCTTCAGACTAGCCTTACAGTGACAGAGGACAAGCCATTTTAGCAGCCCCTTTTTGAGGTTTGGCTCATGATTATTCAGTATGGACAACTACGCAGAGACTTCCGTAAGAGCTCATATTGCAACCTTTTACTAATGTCTTGTGCTTTTTACGGCTGTGCTCAGCCTGTGTGTTCTGTGTTTCTGATAGAAGAAACCCTGTGTGTTTCTTCCACCTTTTCACATTTCTGCGCTCTCCATACCAGTTACAGCCGTGTATTGCTATTAACTTCAGCTGCAAACTATGAAATCAAGGAAAAAAATAATCTTACAAGCAGATGAGAACCAACTCAGCCCTTCTACCTTACAGCCTCATTACTCACAGCTATAAATACCATTAGTATCAGCTAGCTACAGGACTAGTGAGGTCCCAAGGTCTGAGCAGTATGCACATACTATAAGCTTTCAAAAAATTAAGCACGCTTTTTCCAGCTCAGATCTACTATTGCATGTGATAATTACTCAGAAATGAAACTACAAACTCTCGGCAGTTCATATACATCAGTATCTAAAAAGCCTAAGTTTCAAGAGCTGTGAAAACTCTGCAAGAGCTTGTTGTGAAATGCTGCAGGCTATGTGAATTCATCCAACCAGTTTATTCCTTTGGAAAAAGAATTGTGAAAGTAAATTAATAAGAAACCCCCAAAATAACAACTTTCTTAAACCGTAGCAGCATAACTAAAGTAAGACCCCCTTCAACCTAAACGGTGGTGGGGAAGAGTTGAGTCTCCAGAGCTTAGATGGAGCTGTTCTCCAAGTCATTTTGTGAGGAAATGAAAAGTTATGAAAGGGCTAGTTTTATGGAGTTGCCATTTTCAATGTGCTTTTTAAGACTGGGATTTGTAGTAAACACTAATCAAAAGTTTTTACAGCATTAAATAGTTCACGTAAGATATGCTTCAGGTTCCACATTTTGCTAGAACATACTTTCAATGCCAATTTTATTATAATCTAGTTCAAAACATTTTTTAGATTCTAGTTTGACATCGTAGCGTCAACCTACTATGACATTTTATAATTCAAGCAGTCTTGCCCTGACGAAAGACCCACATATCCTGCATTTTCTGTTAAAATTTTGACAGACAACCCTCCTCAGCTGCTAGCAAGCTTTTCTAAATGCCATACCTGTGGTGTCATAGACTACTAGGTTGTACAATGTCTTCATAACCAAGAGGAGTCCAGTCAAAAAGGGTTCTTCACAAAGCTGTTCTCCACCAGAATGTATTCTCTACAACTTCCACCCAATGTTACAGATGAAAGCTCTGAGAGGTATTCAGATTACATCTGAAGGATTGCCTTAATTCTGTTTTCATTTGTCGAGTCACCCTCCTCAGTCTATCTATCTGCCTTATTTATACTTTGTCTTACAATGTCAGGTAATAGCTAGACAGCAGTAATTAATGCAAGCCTTGCTAGCAAATTGGCTGACATAGAAATTTAATCCAGCAGCTGACTCCTCCTTTGTGC
>VXBO01012829.1:136726-163650 GCA_013400135.1 Rhinoptilus africanus
TCACCTCAGAGCTGCGTCGTCCAAAAACTGCATTAATCCGTCGCCGGGCATTTTAATGGAATGAAAAAACAGCTTGTAGGGGTATGGGGGCTGGGATCCACCCCAGAGGGAGCACATGGTGGAAAACCTTACAGTGTAGGAAACCCTGTCAACGAGGAGTGCTTTCTTTTTTTT
The DNA here is from genome assembly GCA_013400135.1 of Rhinoptilus africanus. NCBI lineage: Eukaryota > Metazoa > Chordata > Aves > Charadriiformes > Glareolidae > Rhinoptilus > Rhinoptilus africanus. The sequence continues at coordinate 136,901 of VXBO01012829.1, forward strand.
GATTTCTTGTGAAAACGGCATAGCAAGAGGAGTCATAGCTCTGCGTGGCGTGGAGAGCCAGAGGCCGCAGCCCCTCAGTGCCGGCAAAAAGTGTCTGCTCCTCGTACGGAGAGCGCCCTTGTTACCTGAAATGAAAGCCCTTGAAACCAAAAGTAGTTTAGAGAGGAGATNATTTTAGAAACAAAGCACAGTCCTGCCTGTGGTAACACCCTTCACGATCGTCCGGGAGCGCCATGGCCCCATGGACTGTCGCGGATGCTGCAGAGGGTCGAGCTGACAGTGGTCCTTCTCGCAGCGCGTTGCGGTAAAGCATGGCTGTAAAATGCGGCTTCACAGTTTTTCAAGCTGCTTAAAAATTCTGTGGAGCATGCAGATGTCAAAAAAAAAGAAGTGCTGATGTGGAGGTTAGAGAAATAAGACTTCTGTAATGTAGATCCTGTGGAATATCGTTGCAGGGACTACTGAAATCTCTGATTGACTTCTGCTACCCATGAGTGTGCATCCATGCAGAAATTCTGATTCTTACGGTGTTACAGTATATGCATTTTCCTCCTCTTATAACAAAGCTGGAAAGGATTTTTTGGGCATTTTTTGAAATAAAGTATAGAAATGCCTAATTGTAAAATTTTGTAAAAATATTTACAGATTATGCAACACCTTTTATCTGATGATTTCAGAATGCTTCTCAAAAAGTTATTTATGGTTCCATGGGTGCCCTGAGGCATTTCCTGGGAGTTTTATGGTTGCCATTCATAAAGCTCATTCATAAATTTCTTTGTCTTTAACTTGGTTGATTGTTTGGACCCAGCGTAACAAGTAGAAGGTTGTCATAGAATCTATTGTCCTAGAACTTGTTAACATACTTTTCGGTCTACATGCATTCATGGTCACATTAAGCACATGGGGTTCGTGGCAGCACGCTTCACTGGCTTAAGCAGACCTTCTCCCTCACCCTCAGCCCACGGTTTGTCAGGCTCAACATTTTTAGTGTCCCGTAAGACAGACTTTCTATTTCTCACATCATACAAACATACTTTCTCTTCACTGAGCCCAGTTCAAATTTCCTTTGACGGGAACTGTATGTCCTGGTAAACGTTTTATCATTGCTCAGGGTAACGGAACTAACATCCCTGTCTGTGCTGAAGAAATTTTCCTGCTATGTATTTAGATTTTCTTTTTCTTTCGTTGTTCAGGTTTTTGTTGTTATTGTTGCTGGTTTAGCTTTTTGGTTTGGGTGGTTTTTTTAGGTTTGCCCTTTTTTTTTTTTTTTTCATGACTTCATTATATCACAGTCATCCTATCATCAACAAAGACCTCAAGTTTTGGTTCTGAACTTTCCTTTTGCCTCTCATCATTTTAAATGTGGACTCAATATTCCTAGCACAAATTCGAGTTAACAAATGACGTTGTATTTCAAGCTATTTAATGTAATCCGTTCTCTGTTATTCTCTTGCCAAGTTCGCCTGGTTATTCCTGGATGGTATTCTGACCCTCTTCAACCTCAGTAATGCAACGTCATCCAGCTTAGGTGCTTGCTTAAGAAGCTTCATTTTCTCATCATGTTCTCCAAGAGAACATATAAGGTGTAATCCCCCTCTGGACCGTCTTTTTAAAAATCCTCTCTGATTCCCTCCATTTTCTGCAAAGGGCTGTTAAATCATGGTGTTTCTTTGCACAATGATGTGAATATTCATCTTTACACTCTAAACCTCTGTCCTTAGCAAGTGTGCTTGACATGCTCTGATTGTTTTTCGTGACAAGGTCACTGATGGAAATATTAGAATAGATTTAGTCCCGAGGAAGTCCACTAATAAATTCCTTTCTGATACCCTTTTGTTACTAGTCTGTTGTTCATTAGCTATCTTGGTATTAATCCTCATCCTTTCAGTTTTAAGCTCCCATTTGATGTCATATCAGATGCTTTACTGAGAAAGAGGTGCTTCACCAGGATCCCTGCTGAAATGAGATCCAATCCAATTCCTTTGTCTGGGTAATGGATTGTTAAGGAAAGAGTTTAGTTCACTGTGATATATATTGGGTGATCTTATGTTGCATTTTGTCCTATATCCTTAATTTCCTTAGGATGTAATAAATGCACATGGGTTTTCATAAATGTTTGTGCTAACCTTTCTGTCCTCTTGTCGAGAAGTCTCAAATTTCTATCTTTATCACAATAGATTAATTTGAAAAAACCCTTGCAACTGAACTTTAAGTTTTCTTTTGGGAAAGAGATGGATGCATGTTTTACCATGTAAGGGTATTTATGTCTACCCTACACATAGTAGCTACTTTCCTGGCTTTTACTCGTGCTAGACCTCATCGTTTTCAGTCTTACTGAAAACTCAAGACTCGTTAAGATCTGGGGACAATTATTCTTTATGCTTCTGCTGGCCAGGAAAGTGACACACTGTACTCCTTGTGTGCAGGTGTGTCCTCATCCCTGTCAATGCAGGAACTGCTGCATAGTCAAAGAAGTAAAAAACATTTTCTCATTTAATGCAAACTCCAATTTCAAGTAGCAAACCCTACTGTTCAATATATTTCTCTTTGCCTATTGTTTACAAATGAATATTTAAAAAACCGATTGTTATAACCTGTGTGCAGATTTCACAAATAAAAGAGGATTTCACAAGTAAAAGGGTGTTTTCCCCTTGAAAGCCTAGGAGGCAGTTTTACTCTACTGAATTTAATACCAGCACGTAATATAAGACTCTCTGCAATCTTGGAACTTCCACAGGTTTTTTTTTTTCCTTTTCATTTTATTGAATGTCCTACAACTACTCTCTATTGTACAGTCTACAACTAGCAGGCGGAAAAAATGAAAAGCAACAGCTGGTAGTTTCTGCCTTTGAATAGAGAGAAAGGTGATGGTACTGTATGTAGATAGGTGGCTCTCATCACTCTGGTCTTAGGAATTTCCTTCTGCAAGTTGTGATCTCTGGAAAACTTCATTTGAGGTACAACAACGTTGGCGGCACAAGGACAGTTAAGAAAGGAAGAAGAAAGTAGGATGCTTTAAAATAATTTTGTTTGACATTAAGGTTTCCTACCTAAACTTTTATCCCACTTACTTTTCTTCCCAGGTGTTGCTTCTGGAGAGAAGATTTCTGCGTCTGTAAGGACACATAAGTGTAACCTGTTGAGAGCACACGGAAACCAAATGGGATTTCATCACTGTCACACTCTGTCTTCTGAAAATTAGCTTTAATAAGGGCTTAAAAGGTGATCAGTGCCTGTTGCTGTGAGGCCTCTTCTCCGTGCAGATACGTTTGCTGCTGGTGCATGCAGATTGGTGAAGCCAAGGTTTGGTATTGTATTCTGGAGCTGTGAGAGCGATTGAATAGCCGAGGCTGTTCAATAGTGCCCATTATATCCCTGAGTTGACCTGCCCAGCTGGTCGGGCACAGGGCAGGGGGGAAAGGAAAATCTGAAAGTAGTGGCAGGAAGAGAAACTATTTTCTAGCTGAAATTTATTCTTCATTACTTCAACATTTTTTTTTTCGTTGTTCGCTGTGATTTTTGTCAATTGGATGCAAAAACTGTGGTTGAGATACTACATTTCAGAGAAGATGGGAAGTTGGTGACGGATAATGGCAAAAATTTATAGGATACTATTCACAGAGAACTTCTCTTTCTTCAAAACAGGACCTTTAAAAAGAAATGGAAATCAATAAGGGTTCTGCTGGGATCATACCTACCTTTTAGGATGAGATTTTGAAAGAGGAGAAGATATTACTATTATCATTTTACTCTTTTTTTTTTTTTTTAAAGTGGATCTTTTGTATGAGGGGGGGTGGGCTTGCTTGGCTTGCCTTTGTATGAGGCAAGATTCTGGCAAGAAAAATTGTTTTGATTTCATTTTCTTTGTCTGTATTCAGCACCTATTTGACTTTCTCTTTTCCCAGCTCTTTTTTCATTTCACCTGTTTGCCCTGGGAACATGGATTTCCCCTTCAAATACTTAGCATATGATAACATATAGGACCTGTCTGGAATATGATATTTCTTGCGCATTTTAAAAAATGCTTAAAAATTAATAAAATTGCTTTACAAATATATTAATCTGTCAGATTTGCCTAGTTTTCTATCGTGTACTGCTATATATACTGTATTCTGCCTAATTTACACATTTAGTGAAAGCCCTGCAGAAATAATGTATACTCTGTAGAAAGAGTGGTCCTTAAAAAGACCACCAACTCACAACTTCTTGTCCACACTGTTGCCTGAAAGGATGACCTGAAGCTTTTGGGAGGCTTAGATGTAAACTAAAACTATATCTCTCCTAGGTATGAGGAGATCCTCGTGTCTCCCCTTCCTCTAGATTAATTTTGGATTTCTGGTTTCCATCAGGATTACTTTATGACACTCTTATTATACGTGATCTTAAAATGGGCATAATTGATTCTTTTGGTTTTGCACAAACATTGATTTACAGTCTCGATGTGTGTCTTTACTGGAGAAAGGATAAAACTGTAAGTTCTCCTGTAATGCAGGATTTTCTACTTCTGCTGCACCACCACTCTTGCACCATGGCAGCATCACGCTTTGCTATTGTAAGTGAAAATCGGATGCACTATTTTTATACAGCTGGAGGAATGAAAGTTATTTGGCAGCTGTCTTGATTATAAAAGAAGAAATAACACAGAAAAAAAATGTAGGGAGCCAGGATTGAAGTCATGTAACTGTAGGGTGGTTTTTTTTCTGCTTTTAATCAAGTTATATCGTCTCACAAAACCTAGTGATTTGTTTCTTTTCAAATGGGAAGTTATCTGTGATTTAGTGTATGGGCTGTTGGTTAATTGGTATACAAGTGAGTTTGTCCTTCCCTGGAATTTCATCACAGACTCACAGAATGGTTCAGGTTGGAAGGGACCCTGGGCAGGGACACCTCCCACTAGCCCAGGCTGCTCCAAGCCCCATCCAGCCTGGCCTTGAACACTTCCAGGGATGAGGCAGGTCCTGTCCAGGTCCCTCTGGATGGCATCCCTTCCCTCCAGCGCATCGGCCATGCCACACAGCTTGGTGTCATCAGCAAACTTGCTGAGGATGCACTCAATCTCACTGCCCATGTCACCCACAAAGATGTTAAACAGCACCGGTGCCAGTACTGACTGGCAATGGAATGCCACTTGTCACCGGTTTCCATGTGGACATTGAACCTTTGAGTGTGGCTATCTAGCCAGTTCCTTATCCACCGAGTGGTCCATCCGTCAAATCCATGCTTTTCCAATTTAGAGACCAGGATGTCATGCGGGACAGTGTAAAACGCTTTGCATAAGTCCAGGTAGATGACGTCAGCTGTGCACTTGCACTTCTTTTACTGTCTTGGAAAAGCCCTTTAGACTGATTGAATTATACTTAGTGGTGGACTTGGTAGTTTTAAGTTTACAACTGGACTTGATGATCTCGGAGGTCTTTTCCGACCTAAATGACTCTAGGATTCCGTGGCCTTAGTTAGGAGTATCCTGTCCATCTTCTGCCCTTGCTGCAAAGCTTTTAGTGCATCCACAGAGCAGTGAGATAAGATTTTTCTCAAAGAGAGAATTAGCTTTCCAAAACGGACTTGCTGCAGAAACCTGAGCCTTTAGAAACCTGAGGAGATTCCAGCTGCTATGTGTTATTGAAAGTCAGCAGAAACAGGCGGTTACATTACAAAGTTTGCTGAGGCATATTCACAGATACTCAGAAAATTTCACTTTTTCTCATTTCATTAAAATTCTACCGTGTTCCACTTTTTTATAGCATTTTCAAAAGAAAAATGTGAAAGGCCTAATCTGCTTCTTACGTGTAGATATCTGTCACACAGAGGATTTTGAAAAGCTGTGTTTTGCAGTGTTTCTATTATGGAATTTGTATTTTACTGGTCCTGTGAGTAGGGCATAACTTAGTTTAAATTCTGTATAACAAAACCATAAGCCTGATGCAAATCTACTTCAAATGAAATAAAAGCTGTGATTTCTGCTGTCATACTATCATTCTGGTTTTTTTAAGTGATTGATATACCTGCTGACATAAATGTTCTGGTAATTAAGTATGCTACAAGCACTTCTTTTGGCACAATGAACTCACTTTAGCCATGCCTGAAACCCTTTCAGGAGCATTTCTACAACACTGTGGACTGCAGTAATTAATCCCAGACTCCCCATACTATACATATTTCCTTACAGATTTGCTATACAGCACTGGATTTTATCCCTGCTCCTCCTTGAAAAGGAGATCTCAGAAGCATCTCTGTCCCGTGCACAGACAAGAAGGATGAAACAGCTGGATTGGGTCCCTGGACTGGCTGCTGCATTGGTCTCCAGCCACATTTGGGGTGGTGTTGGGTGTCCAGTACACAGGACAAGTAGATGGGACACAATACCTATGGGAGGATTGCAGTGTTCCAAAACATCAAATGGAAAACAGCCAGGATAACCTGCAGCATCTTAAGGCTCCAACATGCAGCAGACTTCAACCAAATCCCCTCTTTCTTGTCAATTTTTTTGCAGTTGCATAATTCAACATGCACTGGCTTCCTTTCACCCTCACCGGTCCATGCTGCTGCTGTCCTTTGGAGTGGTTGAAGTCGAGTGTCGACATCATTAATCAGTGTCACATCTCTATTAAGATGCTATTTGAAAACAAACAAAAAAACCACCCTCCTAAATCCTTAAAACAAAAAAAGGGAAGAGCTTATTTCCCCTTGGACAGAAGCGACATTGTCTGAATTGGGTTTATGGCATTAGGGGCTGCTTTTATTGTAGCTACTGTTCTTTATCCCCAAATCAAAACAGACTTAGGTGAAATGAAAGCACAGGGTTACTTTTTACGTGTTGAAAGGCAGAACTCCAGTCTCATTGGTCATCCCTCCTCAATGTAGAGTTATGTGCATGTTAACCAATTAGTACTATTCAGGAGATACCATAAGGAATAACATCCTTTGATAGAGAGCTGTGATAGATGCTGCACATTTCTGTCTCTGTATTTGAAATTAATCACTGAAACGTGGAACTGGGAAGCCTCATTGGCAAAGCAGGTAGTATACTGGGTAATCCAGGAGGAATAAATTTAAGTCATCACAATTGTCTTGAATTTATCCTGGAGGAAAAAGCATGTGTCCCTGAAGTCCTGTTGGGATCCTCGGGCTGAAGACTGTGTTCCCTGTTTTTTGCTGAGATCCTGCCTAAATCCCACCTCATTCATCATCAGCAGCAATGGTGGTGGCAGCCAGAAGAGCTTGGTCATCCTTGCCGTGTTCGTCCCTCCTCCTCAAAGGACCACAAGCGCTCTTCTCACTCCACCCTTCCTGCTTTTGTGCCTGTTGATATGTGCCATGAATATTTAGTAGCTGGGGGTACCCAGCTCATTTACTTGGGAAATTAGGAAGATTTGACACTGGCAAAATCTAGCAGTTATTTTTTCAATTTATTTTGTAGTCAAAGTTCTCCTGTTTTTCTTGACTACAGGTGCAAACAGAATTAGTGATCTCCATAGCCTCAGTTATATGTGCTAGTACTAGTAAGAAATCATGATGCCACTTGTTTGCTCTCAAATACAGAACAACAAATACCATCTAGCATCCAACACCAAAATAACACATTTTTTATATATATATATATAAAATATTCTGTGTCCTTGGGATCCAGGATTGTGCTCCCGTTTAATCTGTTTAGTTTTCCTCCCTGGAAATTGCCTTAGAAATCATAGAGTAACTTCTGTATTTACCACAGATTTATTCTGATATTTTAAGAGGTAAAATTTATGTCTTTTTATTGTTGATACAGCATCGGTGTTACGGCATCCAAGGACACTTAACCGCTTTCCTAAAACATGATTTGAAATAGACAGTGTTTTGTATAAAAATATCAGCAGGTTTCAAATGGGATATTTCTGTACAGAGATATGGAAATAATTTCTTCACAGTGCCTCAGTGCAGGCAAAGGCTGTTATTGTGTTACTATTATTTAAATAAAAAAATAAAATTCATGTATGTGTTGTTTGCTCAGAGTATGAAGTCCCTGAAGACTTTTCTCCTTTCACTGCACATTCTCATTCCATAAAGTCCTGGCAATGTGACTGAAAAAACAGATTTCTCCCTGTTATAAAATTAAAAGGGTGTTCCTTTAGTTTATTTAGGAAACTGTTGTCTTGTGATCTTTAAGTTCGTAGTCCTAATCTCACTGAAGAAAACCAAGTATTTTTTGACTTTTACAGTGAACACTAACAGTTGCAACGCTGTCTTTGATCTGCGAGTGGCAGTATTTATTTGCTGGAGCTGGTGGGATTTGTAGCAGGAATGTCTGATGTGTGTGGAGTNTTGAAAAGGAGATCTCAGAAGCATCTCTGTCCCGTGCACAGACAAGAAGGATGAAACAGCTGGATTGGGTCCCTGGACTGGCTGCTGCATTGGTCTCCAGCCACATTTGGGGTGGTGTTGGGTGTCCAGTACACAGGACAAGTAGATGGGACACAATACCTATGGGAGGATTGCAGTGTTCCAAAACATCAAATGGAAAACAGCCAGGATAACCTGCAGCATCTTAAGGCTCCAACATGCAGCAGACTTCAACCAAATCCCCTCTTTCTTGTCAATTTTTTTGCAGTTGCATAATTCAACATGCACTGGCTTCCTTTCACCCTCACCGGTCCATGCTGCTGCTGTCCTTTGGAGTGGTTGAAGTCGAGTGTCGACATCATTAATCAGTGTCACATCTCTATTAAGATGCTATTTGAAAACAAACAAAAAAACCACCCTCCTAAATCCTTAAAACAAAAAAAGGGAAGAGCTTATTTCCCCTTGGACAGAAGCGACATTGTCTGAATTGGGTTTATGGCATTAGGGGCTGCTTTTATTGTAGCTACTGTTCTTTATCCCCAAATCAAAACAGACTTAGGTGAAATGAAAGCACAGGGTTACTTTTTACGTGTTGAAAGGCAGAACTCCAGTCTCATTGGTCATCCCTCCTCAATGTAGAGTTATGTGCATGTTAACCAATTAGTACTATTCAGGAGATACCATAAGGAATAACATTCTTTGATAGAGAGCTGTGATAGATGCTGCACATTTCTGTCTCTGTATTTGAAATTAATCACTGAAACGTGGAACTGGGAAGCCTCATTGGCAAAGCAGGTAGTATACTGGGTAATCCAGGAGGAATAAATTTAAGTCATCACAATTGTCTTGAATTTATCCTGGAGGAAAAAGCATGTGTCCCTGAAGTCCTGTTGGGATCCTCGGGCTGAAGACTGTGTTCCCTGTTTTTTGCTGAGATCCTGCCTAAATCCCACCTCATTCATCATCAGCAGCAATGGTGGTGGCAGCCAGAAGAGCTTGGTCATCCTTGCCGTGTTCGTCCCTCCTCCTCAAAGGACCACAAGCGCTCTTCTCACTCCACCCTTCCTGCTTTTGTGCCTGTTGATATGTGCCATGAATATTTAGTAGCTGGGGGTACCCAGCTCATTTACTTGGGAAATTAGGAAGATTTGACACTGGCAAAATCTAGCAGTTATTTTTTCAATTTATTTTGTAGTCAAAGTTCTCCTGTTTTTCTTGACTACAGGTGCAAACAGAATTAGTGATCTCCATAGCCTCAGTTATATGTGCTAGTACTAGTAAGAAATCATGATGCCACTTGTTTGCTCTCAAATACAGAACAACAAATACCATCTAGCATCCAACACCAAAATAACACATTTTTTATATATATATATATAAAATATTCTGTGTCCTTGGGATCCAGGATTGTGCTCCCGTTTAATCTGTTTAGTTTTCCTCCCTGGAAATTGCCTTAGAAATCATAGAGTAACTTCTGTATTTACCACAGATTTATTCTGATATTTTAAGAGGTAAAATTTATGTCTTTTTATTGTTGATACAGCATCGGTGTTACGGCATCCAAGGACACTTAACCGCTTTCCTAAAACATGATTTGAAATAGACAGTGTTTTGTATAAAAATATCAGCAGGTTTCAAATGGGATATTTCTGTACAGAGATATGGAAATAATTTCTTCACAGTGCCTCAGTGCAGGCAAAGGCTGTTATTGTGTTACTATTATTTAAATAAAAAAATAAAATTCATGTATGTGTTGTTTGCTCAGAGTATGAAGTCCCTGAAGACTTTTCTCCTTTCACTGCACATTCTCATTCCATAAAGTCCTGGCAATGTGACTGAAAAAACAGATTTCTCCCTGTTATAAAATTAAAAGGGTGTTCCTTTAGTTTATTTAGGAAACTGTTGTCTTGTGATCTTTAAGTTCGTAGTCCTAATCTCACTGAAGAAAACCAAGTATTTTTTGACTTTTACAGTGAACACTAACAGTTGCAACGCTGTCTTTGATCTGCGAGTGGCAGTATTTATTTGCTGGAGCTGGTGGGATTTGTAGCAGGAATGTCTGATGTGTGTGGAGTCCTGTGTGTCACATTGCTTCATTTCCAACTATGCTGTATGTAAATCAGCTGCAGCTTCACGCCAGCGAGAAGCACAATTTGCAGAATAATTGCTGGCATTTTGCAATGATTCCATTTTTGTGTTACAGCTTAGTTAATACACGTTTGAGAGGTTTTCATAAACAAAAATCACACTAATATTCTGTAACCACCCCAATTTTGATATTTTTGTCTTTATCCATGTTTAGAAATGTCTTTCCATCGGTTTATTATTTAGTCAGTCAATAACTGTGTAGCAATTACAGCAACACGTTGTTGTAATGCCATTGCACGTGTGGTGTGACTTACCTCCGTCCTCCAATTTTGGCTAAGCTACAGTATCTGGATCTAACCCTCCCAAGTCTTACAGAAGGGCTTGGAATATAAGCCCCAATCTTTTCTTCGTCTGCTGTCTCACCCAGTGTTTACTGCACACAACTTGAGCTGAAGTTATAATGCAAGTTTGCGCTTGATTTGGGTTATGCCTGTATACAGAAGGTCTCAGAGATGGCTTGAAGTGGCTGGGTCTTTGAGAGGCTTAGGTGACAGCTACCAAGTGTTCTCCTGTTGTCTAGCACTGGTATTTTTTCAGCATGTTGCTTTGCCGCCCTCGCAAAGTCATTCTGCACTGAAGGCATATCTTTGAGTGGCCCAAAAAAAAAAAAAAAAAACCTCTTCAAAAAGCTTCTAAAAAGTTTTTAAGAACAGGTGTGTGAAATCGTGCATGTATTCCCTGCCCAGATACTTTTAGGTTGCATCACTCCCTAGCGAGCCTGGAGGTCATTGTAATGGAGAATCGCGCTCCATACAGCCCCACAGGGTCTACCTTGTACTGATAACCGTCTTGTTGGATGTCTGCCTCAGAAGAGTATCCACTGTAACTGTACTCACCATAAGCTGAAAGAAGACCATTGCACAGTATGTGTTTAAGCATTTCTGTACTAAATGTCATTAATTGAAATGCCTCTGCTTTGTAGTCTATGGCAGCCATCCAGAGCCACATGCTGGATACCAATGAGACCTTTCTGAAAGAACGAAACTTCTCCTTCTAATTTGGCAGGCCATGGTACTTTTCAGCGGTGGCATTCAGAGCTAAGAAGGGTGTTATGTTTGAAGACTGAGGGCTGCCATCCTGAACCATGATGAGTACGCTAAATTTGCTGATCAAGAGATTATTTTCAGAAACATGTGAGAGACACAGCCTGCGTAAGAAACAGAAGCATGCTGAAAGACTCTAGGATATCAGCCTGGATTTTGAGCCTCTTAAGGGTTACACTGACAATTTTTCTCAAAAAAAAAAATCCATTCTAGTCAAAACAAAACCTTTACTATACTCCTTTTCCATAGTTCAGCCTCAGCAGGGGGTCAAATATCTATGTTGCTTCCTAAAATTACATAATGTAGTTTGATCTCCTTACTTAATAGCATCTCACTTGGTCCTTTCACAGTCACAATATTATCAGAAAAGTAAAAGTGTTAATCTTTCTGGTAATACGTATTTATCTGATATCGATAGATTAGGTGTATGTGAGTATGAAGGAGATATCAGGTAAAGTCTGTGGCCAACCGTTCCATTCCACAGTGTGAGAGATGCGGAGTGCTATATCACTGAAATAGGATAAGGTGCCTGTATGAAGCAGATGGTGTCTGGGATTACCAGACTTGTTTGGCACAACACGTTCCTCAAAGACACAAAGTCTTTTCAAGGGAGATCTGAATGCAGGAGGTTCTTCTCTGGGCGAGTCTTTTCATCGAATGCTTCTTATCGTTGGGTTAACAGCGTAACCTAATTACAGTGCTCTATTCTCAGACTCCATGGCGTTGAACATTTCCCACTACGGCCTTGAGAGATGAGGACTGACAGAGTAATATAGGTCCTCAGCTCCTTGCCCTGAGGGATTTTTGACATTCACAGCAACGTTCCTCAGATACAACAACCTTGCTCTTGCCTACGTGTTTCATTATGGGCATTAAGAACTCGATGCTACACATGTAGGAAGAAAGTGGTGGAGAAGTGCTTGATCTGTATGTGCAGGAAAAATAAGGTACGGAGCGGTGTTCTGGAGGGAGATGTTTGGTATGAGGAGTCAGTTATTCACTGAATGTTGCTTGTCCATGTAGGATTACGGGTCCAACCACCTCCCATTGTATTTTCTACACCCCAAAACCAACTCAACAAGGGATTTGCTGAGATATTTTCACTTTATAATATTGATGTCATTTGCTCAAAAATCAGTGCTGTGGTAGAGTGGAAAAATGCCTTTCAAAATCCTTCTTCCTTATCAGCCTCCTTGACCCTAAGTTTCCTCTGTTTCTGCCTCTGGTTTGTGTGGGATACCTCAGGATTTACTCAAAAAACCTACTTTTTTTAGAGTAACATAGATTATATGAGGTGCAAGTTGTAAATCTGCAGTATTCCAAAAGGTGTTCATTTTGTTATAATACATTACAAGAAAATTGCAATATGGAACAGGAAAACAATTTCCTGCTCACGCTAAATGTGTAATTATGCAGCTGTTGTCACTCAATAAATTATGCTCAGAGCTTAGGTCAAGCCACAGTTTTACTTAAAAGATGAAAAGCAGCATGATTTCACGTAATGTAACATTCATGTATTATATTACGTGTTATATTCATTAATATTGTGTAACATGTATAATGATAGCATATATGTGTGATATATATTTTCAAAGTAATGTAACGCAAAATTTAAACACATGAGAATGAAGTCAAGACATTTTGTATGCAAAGATATGAACCCAAGAGCAATATATTTGTGCTATGTGTGCTACTCAACTGCAGAGGGCTGCAGAGTCGACCTGGAGGTAGAAAGCTCTTCTACATCAATGCTCCTCCTCCTCTTGTCAGTCATAACGCCTGAATGAAATTAGCATTTTAACCCTTGCCTGTGTTTGTGTGAGGAATGTCATCTTCTCTAAAACTCTTCCTTTCAGAAGGTGGTATATGTGTCTTGATAATAGCTGGTATAAATGGATGGAAAGAGGAGCCTTGACCTAGAAATGTTCTGGGTTTGTTGGCAACAGTAAGTTTAAGATTTTTTTCTGTTTTAGCGAGTTTTCAGGTGACTGTTCCAGCAAAGATCTCTCTCATAGGTTTTAAGAGCGTAGCTTCTGTAAAGGTAGGACTACTAAATCTCACTTCTGAATGACCAAAAGGCTCACATATTTTGTTTTGTATTTATATACTTGCTCCAATATAAATGTTGAAAAATATCTCTGTCCTAGAAGCCAGAAAGTGTATTTGTTTTCCCTGCAGGATACGGCACATGATTGCACTCATTTTTAACTAGGAGGTGTAGAAGACACATATATATATATCTATAGATAGATAGATAGATAGATAGATAGATAGATAGATAGATAGATAGATAGATAGGTGTCCCCTGACAAGGTACAGTTTAAGCAGAGTATTTTTAACATCACTGTTTTACCTCGTATTCTGCTTTAGTATACACTTCCGCCTTCGGTAATTTACATAAACATACATAGTCTATGAATAATGCATGACTTACTTTAAATGCAGGGCTTCCAGCTCCCACAGTGCAGCAGTGTATACAACAATTCGATTGGCTCTGCTCTGTTTTCATTACTGGCAATTTCTGGGAACACAAAAGAGGTTGAAAAGGCTGACAGGAATGGACAATATTTATTTTGTGAGAAATATTTGTAGCCTTTTCAATGCAACTCTATTGCAAAGTTTTGCCTGCCATTGTTGTTCCTTGAATTATTTTTTTTTTTTTTACCCCTGGTAAGAATGCATTAAAAGGTTTGTGATTGCTCTNNGTTTGTGATTGCTCTTTTGTAGATTCAGTCAGATTTGTGATTTTTTTTTTTTTAAAGGATACTGCTGGATTTTTTCCCTATTTGCATAAATGTGAGCACAAGCTATAAATAAGTAAAGAACCATCAGATTTCTTAAGGTCTCTCAATTAAAGTAGCAAGGCAATGCTAAGAAACACTCTGAAGAAGAACTTGAAATATCTTAATGTAGACATATTAAATTTTTTAATATATAGTATTCTAGTTTTTAGTTAAGTCGTTTTAGTTTAGCGTTATAGATTTCAGTTTATAGTATTATGGGGTTTTTTGAGGAGAATGAAATGGCTTCTAAAATGGACATTCATTTTTTTCACCTGGGTCAGCTGATGCTGTTACAATGTATAGGTTATCCTTACCTTAAATAGTCACATGTATTTTTAATNAGGAGGTGTAGAAGACACATATATATATATCTATAGATAGATAGATAGATAGATAGATAGATAGATAGATAGATAGATAGATAGATAGGTGTCCCCTGACAAGGTACAGTTTAAGCAGAGTATTTTTAACATCACTGTTTTACCTCGTATTCTGCTTTAGTATACACTTCCGCCTTCGGTAATTTACATAAACATACATAGTCTATGAATAATGCATGACTTACTTTAAATGCAGGGCTTCCAGCTCCCACAGTGCAGCAGTGTATACAACAATTCGNAAATAGTCACATGTATTTTTAATAGAGGACAAAGACAAGGTGTTAATTAACCAAGTTGCACAAAGGTTTTACTTTTAGCAATATCTTAGTCATTTAATTGTGTTGATGCAGAAAGAAAATCGTTACTTTCTCTTCCTCTCCCTCCAAAGAACCATCGTTTATTAAAAAGGTTGGGGGTCCTGATGCTTCCGATGATTAGATGTGACCAGTAATTTTCCAAGCTCTTCAAGCATGTTCAGGAAAGTAGTATTTTTTACCTGAAATAAAATGAAGGTCAGTGTGCCAGCCTGTAAGGATCCTTTGGTTTCATCCAGATACACAAACAGGGTTTGTTTTAAAAAATCTTGTATCTATAAATGACTTGAAAAAATCTTTTCTGATTTCTTTCAATATTATAGGGATGTATCCAAGGTTACAATAGCAAACAGTTTCACAAGGTGTTTAACTGGCACTGTAGATGATTAGGCCATGTACAAGTTCTCACAGTTAACTTTGATTAATATTTTTAATAGCTGAGGGTCCTGTCACTTCACCATCTGCTGCTTATACTAACTGTCTTGTAAATGAGTTGGTTTTAGCTGCAGATAACACATCACTTCTAAGCAACCAAAACACAATGCTGAAATGTCTTTTTTTCTCTTTCTAATGACAACAGCTGAACTTTGCCAAGCAGTATTTCAAGTCCACAAGTGCTTGTTTCTGATAGGTTACCTGAGCAAAACTTTATTTTTCTTACTCCTGACCTGACCAAGACAAATAAATGAACGAACGAGGAAAGGTACAACTTCTGAGGAGTAAATAACCCATTTAAAGGCAAGGCAAATTGCAGAGCCTGCTCCTCTACACTGCTAAAATGTAAAGCACCTTCTGTGTTGCTAATCCCCACAGAAGAGAAGCTATTTTCCAGAGACATACAAATGTCTGGATGGAAATCCCGAGCCAATGGAGCTGCCAGATCGCATAGTTTGCTACAAAACAAAAATTCAGATAGTTTTCTTTTACTTTCACAAACTCAGGCCCTCTTTTTAGTGAACCTTGAGCTAAATTAGCTTTTAATGAGATTTTTTTTTTGTGATTGAACTTGTTGGAAATACAGAAAGTTAAGTTGTGGGATTTGGAAGGTTTTGGGGTTTCTTTTTTGTTTTGTTCTTTTCAATTTTTTTTTTTCCTGGTTGAGAAGCAAAGGAAGGCAGTTCCTGAGCATTGAATAATTCTAAAGAAACACGAGAAAGAAGAAAACCTTTGTTTGGCTCTGATCTTCCCACAACGACTGTAAATTTAATACAGTGGAATCCTAATCAAGGTGCCCTGGCAGATGGCCCTTTGTCTCCATTAAGAAGAATACTTGATTAACTGAAGACGTTGCTTGAATAATAATTTATTTGGGAAGACACAGTGCCCATCAAGTGACTGAGAGGCTCTCAAGCCAGTTCCTTGGCAGGTGCAAGTCAGAAGGGCTCCACTGGAGCCAGCAGAAGTGTCTGAGTCTGCGGCCGTGCTTCAAAAAGTTAGAAACCAGCATATCTGAGTACAAACACAACTCCAGTCCTGAAAGGTATTTGGGCACATTGATTCTATTTACGTGGTGAACCACAAGTGGTTGGCTAAATCACTTTCCAAATCAAGTTTATCAAGGGATGTGGTCAACATCAGGGTGGCTGTGAGATACCTGCCATGGTAGTCAGCGATGTGCAGCTGAGCTGAAACAAAGCACTGAGATGCAGGAATGAATGTCGGAATTATTGCGCACCGAAGAAGACAAGGCAGTGGAGAAAAATGCTCATCAAGAAATCAGAAAAAGGAATTGGCGAAGCACAGAGACAACAAAAACTCACAGATGCCACTGTGTCATTAGGTCACACCCATGATGTAGAGAGCAGTTGTCTTTATTTCTTAGTGATCACCAAGAATAAGATTTTAGTTTAAACATATTCCTTTCTCATAAAAAATATGATACAATAGCACTAAACAATCCAAGCAAGACATTTTTCCTTTAAAAACACCTTTTCTTGGCTAGTATTCAGCAACTGTAGCGTGCAAATCACTTTCTATTCCTAATGACTTGAGAAGTGCTCAACGTCCTACAAGAGTTCACTCCCATCAGAAGTGGGTCATAAGATCATCCTGATCTCATCTGCCTTTTGTATACCTGATACTGATCTCTTGTGCCTCACCTCCATCCTGCCAAGACACAATCAATCATGAAACAAAAATGAAAACATCTCGTTTCGATGTTGAGTACCTGAAACTGGTTTTCCTCTTTTTTCTATAATTACAGAGATTCTGATTCTCATGGTCCTTTCCTTTCTGAGTAGACTATTCAGTGGGTGTCATTTCAGCAGCAGTGCAATTATTTCCATTGTTGGCGTAATTGTGCTGGTGTCGAAGTGCTCTCACACCATTAACATCAGTGCTGGGGCTGGGGGCTGTTGGGTCTGGGGCAGACATGAACGTTGAACAGCTCTGTGTTGCCTCGTGTTGGGGTGCAGGACAGTGGACCAGGATGGACGCAGTTTCCGTGCAGAAGAACAAGATGCATCCAAGCTTCCAGAGGCCAGGCAAACTCATACAGTTTCAAAATCTCTTACTCAGGAAGGCCTTTTCATGAGGACACCAGTCGCAATCCCACTCAGTCAAACCATTATTAGTAACACAGAAGGTAGGTTAAATCACTAAAGTCAAGTGCTAATCCTGAATCTGGTTTTACCGTGAGTACATCAGAGATATGAGAAGTTCTGTGAAGTCCTCCGCAAATTTTGCCAACGATTCAGTGCCGGTGTGCAGCTATTTCCATCATGATAGTTGAGCACACAGGACACGCAGTGTTCTTAATTTCTGAGGTTTTTTCCTGTTTTTCTTGTAGACAGTTTGACTTCCTGTAGTTACTAAAATATGGAGATCAGGAGAACTGATGGCATCTGTTTTATAGTGCCTTTCATGCACCTTAATCAAGCCAAATGGTTACCTGGATGAAATTCAGTAAAGCCAATACCCCAGAAATTCTGATCTGGTGTCATGCTTCAGGCACTGTTCAGCATTATCATTTTTAATTGGGAGCTGAGCTGCTCAAGTGCTACATTACAATTTTTAAGATGCCTTTTGAAGTTCAGTTTGAAAGCGGTGATGTCGGTATGAGCAGGGCCTTTAAACTGTGCTGTTGTTTTACGCCTTGCCCGTTTCACAAAGGAAAATGGATAAAAGCAGGGTACCGCTTATTTAACTATGAGCAGCAACACGGTGACCACATGAAAAACACTCCAGAGCAACCAAAGAAGACACATCTGTTGATCAGTCCTGTTCACACGCGAGGAACTCCATTAATTGCGGTGAGCACCAGAAGGGTTACCTGACCCAGCCGGAGAGAGCTGGCTTCTTTCTTCTGCTATGAAAAAATTGCTTTGCCACTTAGGTCAGCATCATGTTGTAAATCTTAATGAAAGATTCCGATATGTCTGAGCAAATCAATCCACTCGGCAACCCTGGTGCTCCTTACTCTATCTCCCTGCCTTTTTCTCCTTGTACATTTTATTTTTGAGGTAAGTAGTAGGAGGAAAGCACGGTTTAGTCAGGGAGCAGTAGCTACTACATTCACTTCAGTCTTTTCCTCTCTTGCAACTTGGGCAGAACGGGCATCTTGATTATTACTGTCTTTTATCAGACTCCTTCCCTTACTGTAAGTAAAGCAAAACTTTAATATTTTGAAAATTATCCCTATCAATTCAAATTTTAGTCTTCTGGGGCTGCATCCTTAAGTCCTAATGCAAACCTTAGTTGAAACTCTCACTGCAGGCATTTGCCTGATTAGGAGATTTTCCTGATCTGCAGGGATGGTATCGCAGTAACTGTCAGCATTGAGCCTGGCATCTCTTCCCTGAGCTACAAGAAAAGATGCATTTCTTCCCTATTGTGGAAAAAACCCACCCACTTTTATATATTTCAATATAGCCATCAAACTTTTGTAGCTGTTTTTCAAAATGCTGGGAGACAGGTTTTTAGCTGATATGAATCTGCTTGGTGAAGCTGAATTTAAGGGAACTATATGTTTTTTACCTTTGCTTGTTATATGCCCTTAAATTTAATGAAAAGCTACAAAACTTTTCTGCTGGTTCACTGTTACACTCATCTGGAAAGACGTGACATCCTAGAACTTCCCCCCTTTTACGACCTCTTTGCTCTCCTTCTCTTGCTAACCAAAACGCAAATGGATGAGGAGTTAAATCTGCATCCAAGAGAGGTTATCCTCACAGCTTTATCCAATTAAAATTCCCAAATTCAACTAACCACCAGTTGCCTCAGCTTTCTGAGGTTCCAACGTTTTCTCTTTTTCACAGAAGATTTTAATTTTGTAACATCTTGGTTAGTTGTCAAGGCGACTGTAGTGAAAAAAGCTGACATTCCCGGGGAAATTTCCTTGCATGTGTCTCTGTGAATAAACTACGCTTTGCAGATCCTTTCAGAACCTTAGTGTAAGACCCAGTATTTCCTGGTGGGTTCATAATTTCCATGTGTATACCTGGTGATGTAGGATGTATTTTCAATCAAATATCAATGATTTCCTGACATATACTGCTGCTGCTTCAGAAAGAAGTTGTGGATGAATTCTTAGATCCCAAACCCCTTATTTTTTAGCAGATAGATGCACGTATTATCTGGAAAGGCTTATCAGGAAAATAGCTAAAAACCGCTGTAATCCCAGAAGAATATCAATTACCCAGCAAAAATGCTGACAAGGATGGAGGTGAAGGTATGAGAAAGATTCTCAAGAGTGACCAACATAACAGAGCAATCCCAGAACCTATATGTGCACAAAGATATAATTTGGATTTGCATTCTTTCTCTCCTTCAGCTCTTTTTTTTTGGGGGGGTTAGCATTTAGATCTGAAACATGAATCCATTTGTGTCATTCGGGAAACAGAGATCCAACAGAAGTCTGGGCTCCCTTCCAGCAACCACAACATGCAAATGTAAGTTGGTTTATTTGGAGAACTATTTATTTCGTTTAGGATTTACAAATCTTGAATGACACCTGTTCATTAGATTTCCATCTATCAACATAATAGCTGTATGGTCAAATAAATGCAGGAGTTTCATTGCCCTGGTAGACACGCCAGAGGGATGACTGTGCCTGAAGGCTGCCTGCACTCTGTTACTCTCTTCAAAGTGCTTCTTTAGGTCTGGTTTCCACAGAATGATTTGGGTTGGAAGGGACCTTAAAGTTCATCTGGTTGCACCCCCCCTGCCCTGGGCAGGGACACCTCCCACCAGCCCAGGCTGCTCCAAGCCCCGTCCAACCTGGCCTTGAACCGCTCCAGGGATGGGGCAGCCACAGCTTCTCTGGGCAACCTGGGCCAGGGGCTCACCACCCTCACAGCAAAGGATTTCTTCCTAATATCTGATCTAAATCTCCCCTCTTTCAGTTTAAAACTCTTACCCCTCATCCTATCGTTAGACTCCCTGATCCAGAGTCCCTCCCCATCTCTCCTGTAGGCCCCTTTAGGGACTGGAAGGGGCTATAAAGTCTCCCCGGAGCCTTCTCTTCTCCAGGCTGCAGTGGGCTTGAGATAGCCCTTGGGCTACATCACAAGAGAAAGCTTCTATGTGTTTCACCTCTTGATGTGGATGGGATGGGTTTGTCCCAACCATCTCCATGGATTTCATCTGTCCCTGTGGCAAAGCGAGGAGCTGACAAGCACTTTCCTTGATGGAGCCTGAACTTGTTGGCATTCATTTGAAAATCATGCAATGCAATGCAGCAAAATAGAGCTGAAAGTGCAGCCAGTGCTAGTTCAGTTATGCTAATTTAAGTTAAAAAGTATGGAGGCAAGCATGGTAAGATAGGCACAACAGAGTGATATCCAGGGGAATATTGATCCACGATTCCCAAGGCGTTATCTTCCAGCTACATTGGCTGAAGCCCACCTTGACCCATTTCCGTGAACGCTGCAATCTGAACCAGCCAGATTGTTAGCTCTCTGTGTCTCTGCTGGCTGTGTTTTGCTGCATAAAAGTGCTCTTGATCTGAAAACAATTTCCCATGAAGAGATGATGATAAGGGAGTTCCTTTAGGTTTTAAAATCCATTCATCTACAGAAGACCATTTCCTTATAAGCATGCACATTTTCCCCACTTGCCCAGGAGCTGAGAAACTATGAGTAGGCTGCACCATTCCCATGCTTGCTGTTGTTTTGACACATCTGATGCAATTATTCACATTCTGTCTCTCTCTGCATAGCTTGTAGCACACTGAGACAATTCAGTATGTGAATGTATGTCCTTTATGTCCCCCTGTTAAGGCCGTGCCTACTGTGGCCAGTGCTGCTTCTATTCATATGATAAACAGAAAGCTGCAGCCACTTCACATTATTATTTGGCCTATTAGTTTTCAGGTGGTGCCCTTGTTGGCTACAACTGCTGTGGGGAAAAGGAGCCTCACTACACAAAACCAATTGCAGATTTTACATTTAAAGGGGAAAAAGGAAAAAAAAAAAAGAAAAAAGACAGCAGCTAATATGCAGAAAAGATGAAGAGAGTTTGAAATGAAGTTTTACAGTTACTCTGGGCCACTGGAAATCTCAGCAGATAAATCTGATAGTTCAAAGTCTCCAGACAGGGATTAGCAAAGAGCGTGAAGTGGGATTAAGACATGGGAGGTTTTTCACCTGCTGTGATCCTGCAGGTCACGTCCAATGTAATACCAGAACTTTGGGTTATAAACAAACTATGTCCGCTCCTGTTAAAAAAATGCAAAACAGAGGCTCTCATCACGAGCACCACAGTGATCCTGCCTTCTTGGGCAGTGCAACTTGGGAAGAAGTTTTTTGAAATGTCAGGATCGTCTGCTTAATGACTCACTAATTTTTTTACTCTTTGCACATTCTTAAGAAACTGCTGATGTGTTCAGACTCACTCTTTTCCTTCAGCAGAATTGAAATTCGTTGATTATGAAGGGCCTTTAATAGCATCATCCAAGCAGAAAGCTGAAAGATTATATGTTAAATCAAGTCTCTGTGTTGGCCTGTACTGTGCTTCACAATATTTGTATCCTATTTCTCCACTCTTTGTGCAAGAATTGGAAGAGGAATGTATTTTCTTTACTTTTTATCTTTTTGTGGCAGACGTCCTAGACATCCAAGATGCTCTGGGTGTTCCCATGCAAGACCAAGGAGCTGTGCCTTCTCTGAAACCTCTCCTTGTACAGCCAAATACTTTAAACTTTCTTTTATTCACAGCCATTACTTCCGCTTAAGTCTCAACAGCCTCAAATTTAGCCCCAGTTTTGAAGATAAAGATGATTCCCTGCCTGCCTTTACTATTAATGCCTTTTTTAACTTGTCTTTTTTTTTTTTTTCCCCCCCTCTTCATCCTTTCATCCAGTCCATTTCCATGTAAATGAAGTGAAAGAGGACTTGGGCTGACAAAACACATGTTTCTCCTGACACTCCATTTCTAGACAGACTACCAGAACTCAGTGCTAGCAGCTCCTTGCCCTTTGCTTAGAAAATGAGTCTGTGAATGCAGCCGTGAAGAGGTTTTGCATGACATGTGAAACGTCTTCAGGAGAGATCAGCACTTTCCGGGCGCATTCCCAGGTGAGGAGTTGGTGTGAGCGTGTTGGGCCACTGGCTGGGCCATTGGCTCCACCTGCTTCCACAATGCTTGGTACCATGTCAGCTGCCAGCCCTCCCATTCTAAAAGACATTTCCATCTCATAACCGACTCTTGTCTTTTACAAAAATGTAATTTCTTTCTTCAATGGGCAAGATTTCAAGAAGGTTGCCACTACATTTCTCAGAAGCTAGAGTAAAATTGAATTATTCAAACTAGTCTTCACTCAGAAGCATTTTTTTGGGGCATAGCTATGCAAGTAAAGGTACTCTAATAGAAAATAAAGCTTATTAGCTAAGCCAACAGAAGCTTATTATCTTATGACAACGAAATAACTTGTTTCCATTCTACACCAGTTTCCTGATGAAAACATTAAAATCTGGCATTTCTGACCACTAGGATTTTTGCAAGGGCAGGGTTTTTGTGGGTCCCCTGGGAATCTGTAGAGTCACCAGCTGTTTTGGTGGAGCACCAAAATGGAGCTCACGTGGCAGAGGTTCGGACAAGCCAAGTGCGCAGCAGGCTTCTGCAGGGCAGCGAGGGGTCCTGGCTGCCACCAAGAGAGGTCGGAAGGAGCAAGTGAGGTCCTTCATGGGCTCCGCTCTCGTCTTACGGGGAATTTTGACACTATTGGTGTAATGATGGTCATCAAGTCAGGGAGTGGGAGCTAAGAAACAGGAAAGAAGAGTTGCCTGAGAAACTGACAGCCTGGTACTTTTCTTCCGAGCGCCTTGTGTGATTGCTACCAGCTGTGCTAAGTGTAGGGTGGAGAAAAACTCCGTCCGTTTGCTCCGCCATCATTCTGCACCACACTGGAAGTGATAAGGCGAAGTGTAAAGTGGCGCAGAATCAAGGACTGTTTAATGGCAACAAACAATATCCCATCTCAAACTTCGCGTAATGGGCATTGAAGGACTATTAGAGGTTTTCTAGGCTTCAGAGTTTCTGATTAACGTTACAGGAATAAAACTGCCAGCCCAGGAATTGGGCTACCTTTCACTTGCATATTAAAATCTTATTTCAGTCCTTGTTATTGTACTTCTTCTAGCCTGTGGTATTTATCTACTTCAGATCTTGTTGCTGTTATTGTGCAGTCCAGAGGAGTTAGTGTTGGCAAATATTACAAAAGGTGTAATGGCTTACTACTGTGAGACTTGCAGTTAAATAAATTACCGGTTGGAAGGGAGAAAAGGATAAGCCTTTCAAAGCAATATTTGAAGATAATTAACCTATTTGTTGTGTTTATTTTGTGCATCAGGGCCATCTTTGGAATTTTTTATCTTTCCTTCAGCTAAGGCCATACTTTGCCTCTGAAAGTTGGGCTGGAGTCACTGTGCCACATAGCAAACGTCAATTCAGGAGCATAAAATCATATGGCAGGTCTGCAAAAGCTAAATTTTTTCTCCCAAAATCGCTTTGTGTTGAAAAAAATCTGCCTGGCAAAATGGAAGAAAACTGTGAGTGGATTGTAATGAAGACGGTGGAGATCTCAGGCACAAATCTGCAAAGGTGCAGGTTTGCAGAACCATGCTGAGGTTTTAGCAAAAAAGCTTTATTTTCGCAGTTGGGACAGGGTGGCTGTGCGCACCCAGCTGGTTTCTGTGACTCATTTGACAGATGGTAATGTATGACATCACCAGAACTCATGTTTTATCCTGTATTTTTAGTGTTGATTTTGCAGTTACATACATTCTCCCAGCCCAACTCTTGGGAAAATGATACGTATCTGATCCCACTACCTGTCTGTTACTGTTCACTGAATGACTTTAAAACTTTTTGGCCAGTTTTGACAGCCAGACAGAGGGCTCGAAGATATTAATTTCTTGTGAATGCTGTGAAGTATTGGCAGCTAGTCACAGAAAAGGACCTGTATTCAGCCGTGACAAAAGTGGAGACGTGAAGAACTTGGCCATCCTCTTCTAGCTGTCAGCAGCCAGCAAACTGAGGTCTGGGTGGAAAATGCGAGCTCCAATTAGTGCTCCCCGGTGAGCCAAAGGCAGTCGTAATTCAGATCCTTGTCCTTTCTAGGAGGCAACAGCCAGCTGGGCAGTCAGCACACTCGCACTGGCTGATCCATCAGCACACACATAATCATGGCACATGCTGCCGAACATGGCAAATAGGGGATAGCAGAGGGATAAGCAGCAGGAAAAAATTAGAGGACACAGGACACACATGTGGAAAACGGTCCTTCTTGTTTCGTTTACTACACACTGAGCAACTTTTTTCCTCCACTGTCACCACGTGTCCAGGCTGGAGAGACTGTCCAGCAGCACGAGAAGGAGTATTTGAAGGAGGAGATGCTCTTCGGCGTGCAGCCCTGATGCGCTTGTGGCTGCGTCTCATTTCAGCAGCTAGTTGTCTGTAACACAATCAGCTGTGTGTAACAGGCAAAAATAACGCAGACAAAGGGTGGGAGGGTTTTGGTGGGATTTAGAGTTGTCAGGCTGAAAGAAATGAAACAAAAGCCAATGATCACTCTGGAAGACCCCATGAGTTTGCTAGAATATGGCTAAATCTGCGTTTTGAAATTCATTGTTGGCTT
This sequence comes from Rhinoptilus africanus, assembly GCA_013400135.1. Lineage (NCBI taxonomy): Eukaryota > Metazoa > Chordata > Aves > Charadriiformes > Glareolidae > Rhinoptilus > Rhinoptilus africanus. The sequence continues at coordinate 161,960 of VXBO01012829.1, forward strand.
TAATCAGACTTATCCAGGCTTATAAGTCTAATGACTTTGGTGACCTTTAAAAAAAGGTCAGGCTTGCTTGCTAGGTAGATTTTCTGCATCAGAAACATGTGTAATTATCATAAAAATTATGAACAGTGTAGATCTTCTGCAAACTCAGTGGAAGATCGTTCTTTTACTCTTTGTCTTCAGCATAACAGCTGAGGCCAGTAAATCCTGTGATTTTATTAATGTGCTTCCTTTTGTTAGGCATTTTTTGCAAGATATTCAGTAAAATCATATCTTTAGAATTATTCTTTTTGTGAGATGATTAACCAACATCTTTGGATATTTCATTTTCCTTCCATAAGAACAGAAAATGTGAATCTAAACATAGACCTCTGATCCATCTGCATTCACATTTCAGCAAGGTACTTAAGACTGCTGCTTTATTTGTATTTCAAGAGTTGCTTTGGACAGAAACAACAACAAAAAAGAGGATTTGATACCACTAGTATTTTCTTTAAAAAGAGAACAAGGAAAGTGCTCCACTGCCTATTTCGCCTGGATTATTCCCTGCTCCTCAGAGAAATGCAGTTAGATGGGGTCACATCTACTGACTCAGTACAGGGCAGATGTCTTAATGGTACAATGCTGAGCAAACATCCTTTCAAACATTTTTTATCAGAGGGACTGGCTGCTGTCAGATGTCCTCACTGTGCCATGTAGCACCTGAAAGGCGATGCGGAAGGAAGGGCCGTTCTTTGGATGTGCAGGGAGTAATTAGAGTCTGGGTATGGGGACTGCCTTTTTTAAGACTTTGCAGTTTGCCTGGATGGGAATCTGTAAGACACGGTGTGGCGGATTGGATAGTGGAGAGGAGGCATTTAGAGACTCATGTGATCAACGGAGGGAAAAATCACATGGAAAGAAATTCCTGTCAATTGATCTCAGTTCATCCGCAAAGCCAAGGGCTGAATGGAATTGACAAATGTCTACCCCTTCTCCAAGGGCAGGAACCACTCGCTGATGCTGATTGTCATAAAAGTCTCTGGAGATGGAGAGTCCATAACATCCCCAAGCAATTTGTTTCAGGGTTTCATCACCCTTACTGTTTGAGAGTTTTTCTAATGGTGAATCACCCTTGTTCAGACAAGGATATAAAATCATAGAATGGTTTGGGTTGGAAGGGACCTTAAAGATCATCTTGTTCCAACTCCCATGGGCAGAGACACCTCCCACTAGACCCGGCTGCTCAGTAGGTTTGGATCAAGCACTAGAGCCTTTTAGATTAGGTCGAGAATAATATGACAATGCTAAAATTACAGGAGAGATTTTTTTTTTTTTGATATTGTGACAGCATTTTCTTAGAGAATATTTGGATCACATTCTCTCATAGTGTTGTTTTGTCTAGTAAAAACAGGGAGTTTACTATTTGAAGACACAATATCTAGGTTAAAATACAAGCAAGCTGTAATTCAGAGGAAAATTTTTATTACTATTAAAGTAGTTCTAAAGGTAATCAAGAAAATGGGCCACTCTTCTGAATTTAGCCTGTGGACCATTCCCAAGCAGTCCAAATTGGGAAGCTTGCATTTAATTTCAATTGTGCTAGAGTGGAATCCAGCTTTAAAAACAAGGAGTTGGGAGAACAGTCGGAAAGAGGTAAACGAGAGCAAGGATATTCCCAATTTACCCAGTCTTGTTTTTGGAGTGGATAACAT
>VXBO01012829.1:182383-196607 GCA_013400135.1 Rhinoptilus africanus
CCCCCCCCCCCGAACAGATTTACCAGTGGCACCTTGTATTTTGCGTTGCTCGAAAGTGAGATTTTTTATACTCATATTACGTTGTGTGTCCATTCACAGGGCCACCTGCAGGTGTTGTGATCACAAAAAAAAAATCCTCTAAGACCAGATACTTTTCAAAGCAGCTGTTAGCAGACCTCCTGGAGCAGGAGCGTATCAAGGAATTGGAATCCAGAGGTGCTTTTTGAAAGTAGGGCCTTCACTCTTTTCTTTTTCCAGTCTGGATTTTGGTTCCAGTCCTGACTCCAAATGCCCTTACTGCACTACTTGCCTGTGGAAAGAGATGTGAGTCCATTGCTATCCCACGCTTTGATTTCCCATACCCTAGGTGACAGCAGAGTGTTTTGAAAAGAGAACAGGCTTTCATGTACGGACATGCAATGTTTGGTTTTTTTTTTTAAATAGCACAGGATCTTTCTACATGCTGTGTTTAATTTTAAAATCCCATTAGGTCATAAAAATAAATGCTTGCTCTCTCATTTCTCCTCTGTCTTGTGCCAGTTTTCATAAAAATAATAATCTTTGGCTGCAGCATGAATTTCCCCTTACCCTGGTCATAGCAGGTTTGCCCTGCAATTGTATTTTTGTCTCATCCAAGCTAATGGCACAAACACTGTAAAAGGTGTTTCCACCCTCACACACACCCCCACAGCCCTCCACACTCTTTAATCTTTACTTCTGTTTGGAGGTAATGCTTTTCTTATCTCAGAAGTCAGTACTTTCACTAGCACAAAAAGTCCACTTCTTGGGGGTTTTTTTGGTATGGATGAATTTTCCAGACATTTCTGTGATGTCTTACAGTATAATGGCTTTCTTTAAAACAGAGTTTGAAGGTTTTGTGTGTAATTTTTGAGTGCCCACCTCTCAGTCTTCTCTGTTGACTCTTCAGTGGTATGTGACACAACGTTATGTTTCCTCTTTGTTCCCTTGTAATCTTCCCAGCTCCGTCTAATTTCCCGTGATGCCTAACCAATGTATATCTTCCATGGGATCAAACTTTCCTGTTTCAAAGTGTCCGGGCAGTTACATTGGCATGGGTATATACTGGCCTTGTCTCGCAAATAGCTAGGGATGGAATGACGATGCCAGGAGAAGGAGGATTTGAAATGGGCTTTGGTGCTGGTGGGAAGAGCAGGGAAGTCACTAAGAGTAAATACCTGGTTGTTAGGAGAGCAGCTGAGAGACAAGAGAAAGACAAAGAGAGAAGGAGACAGAAAAACATGAAAAGAGGTTTGAAGGAAATGTTGCTGAAGGAAGTAAGGGAAAATGGTGAGAGATGAGCTGATGCAGGGAGCTGAATCCCATGCAGACACGCTGCTTTGACAAGGAGCAAAAACCTGTTGTTATGGAGACATCTTCAGCACCGTCGTTTCCAAAATGTGAGGTGAAATCCTCAGGAGCGTGGTAAGTCTGAAAAGGTTTGGGTCACGCATCAGTAGGGTTTTGTGGAGTGAGTTACTGTTTTTGTTGCTCTGGACATCCATGAGATGCACATCATTGGGGTGAGCATGTGAAGTGTTTTCTTCTACGTGTCTTTCTGTCATTCAGCTTTGGAAACAGCATGAACGCCTGAGGTTAAACAGATGCACGCGGTCTCTAGGAAAGGGCAAGCCAGCACAGCTCTCCCCTCTTTATCTAAACGATGGTGAAACAGTGGCGGGATAGCCATTTCCACATGTGGGATTCTGAAAAGTAGCTATATCTCCAGTATTGCCACTAATCCAGAGGTTAGAAAGTGAAGCTCCTTTTCTGCCCCACTTACGGCATTTGCTGTAGAATAAATAAATAAATAAATGGGGGAGAGAAAAAAGGGAAAACATTATTACTATGCATTTTCCACTTTGCCATTCCATGCTTTACAATTGCCTAATTGTTCAGCTTCACAATAGAAATGCCTTTTATTTTTCTCCAGGCACTTAGAGATGACTTAAGTATCATTTAGTCAATTGGCAGAACAAAGAAGTCAATTTATAGATTAGATTTTCTCTGTTTCTTTATTCTTTAAAATAATTTAGTTCATTGGTTTAGTGTTCCTGAAAGATGAGGGATTGACAGGACTACAATGTAGAAATATCACTTCACAGAATCAGGTCATATATGTACATCTTTGCTAACACTAGAGTTGAAAAAGTAGGACTTTGTCAACTTCTACTTCCATTTAAATTTAAATTCCCTTTTTTTCGAAAAAGAAAAAAGAAGGGGGAAAGAAGCAGCTAGCTCCATAGCACATTCTGAATCACATTGTGCAAAGTGTTCGAATTAAATGCATGTAAGTACACGAGAATAAGACTAAAGACTGATGGAAAAGCCAACAGCACCTCAACCTTCTTCACCCACCCACAACTGATCCCATCCCACCGAAACTGTTGGGAAACTACCTGCTGGCAGCCAGGAGTGATGTTAACTGTGGTCCTTGTAAAGTAAAAAAGGTTCTTAAGACCCATCACAATTTCTTCATATTCTGTTCTCATTTCTGCTTCCTAAATATGCCTGCTTGTTTGCATACCCATTTATCTTATGAGTGGGATGCTGGTCACATGCGCTTCCAGCTCAGTCAGTGGCTGAATATTTATGAAGCTGCAGCTGGTCTTGCATCCAACCTGGTAAGGCAGTTCTTCTCTGAAAACAAGAGGTTTTTTAGACTTATTTCTCTTAAGAAGAAATGGGAAAACTTGGAAGCACTTGAGTCCTGCCAGATCTTCATGAACTTTACAAAAAGCTTCATGGAATAATTTGAAATTTTCCCATGACTGCCTTGAAAATAGAAAAGTCCTGTGTTCCTCTTTTTTTTTTTTCTTTTCCTGTGGGAGGTGTAGAGGAAATTAGCGTGGGTTTGTTGTCCCCATTTTTTTTTTCAATGCATTTAGTTACATTTACCAGTTAATTGATCTCCTGATGGATCTTTATAAGGCAGCTGCTCATGAGAACCCAGTTCCTGTTATAAGCTTCCTCTGTACAGGAGTGAATGCAAGACTGCCTCTTCTCTTGGCCTTATGGTCTCCATCCTTGCTTCTGCCCTTGCAGCAAATTGCCCTAGTCCTCAGATACCTTTCTTTTTCTTGTGTTGAGGACCCAGCCTTTCATAAACGTGAGCACTCTGCATTTTGATTTAACTACTTGGCTATCTGTCGTAATGTTGATGCCGTAAGATACATAGGCCTTCCAAGGATCTCTAAGCACAATTATCCTTCACATAAGTCAAGACAAATAATTAGCCATAGATAAGCACATTTCTACTCCTACAGAATTTTTTGATGTTTTGGAAAGTTCATCTTTCAGGACACAGCTTCTCTCTCAGGCTGTGTGGCACCTCACTTTTTTTGCCCCTTGTTACAGTTGGCTTTCTTGCCCTTAGAGGTCCTCACCCAGGCAGGAATTCATTGTCGTCCAAGTAGGTCAGCCTGGCTCCTTTCCCCACTCTGAGCAGCCTGTCCCTTACCTGTTAGAGCCCTCTGCTTCATGCCTTCTGCCACCCGCAAGGAGCTTCGGCATCCCGTGGCCAAAGAGTCTCTTTGCCCTTGTTCAGGTACCAACGTGACATGTCCAGCGGCACCTTGCAGCCAGTAGCCTTGCTGCGTGGTCCTGAATCTCCCACCAAGCAATGGCATCAACTCAGAAGTCATAACCTGGTATGGCAAATTCCCCAGTCCTCTCTAGCACTAGTGGAAACGTGTGAGAATGGGATGGTCTTTGCAAGAAGAACTGGCAGCGCAGTCTCCGTGGTGATGAAGCCAAGGGTCGACCTTGATTTTCTGCAGCAGGACCATCACTTCACTTTCTGAGAAGCTGCATTTGATCTCAACTCATCTTACCGGGAAGGGGAGCCCATCAGCTTCCCACAAGTCAGAAATGCCTGTTCTTGTGTGCCCATGGAGGAGCAGCTTCTGATGGGCTTTGTTTTGGTGGTTGTTTTTTTTCAGCTGAAAAATTATCTGCTAACAGCAGCCAATAGATACCATGGGAAATCACAGAAAACTTAAAAGCCAGACATACCTATTGATCCATAATTCAAATATCTTGTATAAGATGACTTCATCCGATCTGTCTTAAAATTTGAATAACAATGGCACTATTTATGCATGGTTATCTACAAATGGGAAGCTCTCTTGGAAGTGTAATTTGTTGATAGAAATAAATGGAAAAGGCTACAATGTAATATACTGCAGAAGAGTAGGATTTATATATATATATATATTCTTGCTTATCAGGGAAATGGCGATGCTGATATACTATATCTTTCAAATATTAAAATATCTCATTGTAAAAGAGCATTATCCATTTTAGTGATTACCATATTAAGAACTTTAATTCATATATTTGGACCTGATTTGAGAAACAGCATTTTATATAAATTTCACATGTATTTTAGTTTTTAGTTGTAAAAAAGCTTGGTCTTTTCAAAATTACTTCAAATTGAGAAAAAGCCCATTGCAACAATAATATTAGCTATATCAGCATGCATCTGAAATGAAGTAGCTACACATCAAAATTAAGATAGCAAGGAGCTAAATTTAATTTTTAGCGGGCTCCCACTGGCACACTCTACTTTTCTCTATCCTTTCGCTTGAGAAGATAGCCTCAAATGAAATACTTAATACAGTGTAACACAAGCCTATGGTTTTTTTTCCTACTGTGTTAAAATATAATTTTTTTGTTGCAATTTTTTTTTTCATCTGCTTGATACGGTTAAGGACACTGCTTACACCGTTACAGAATAAATAAAGCTGACAAACATTAGTGATATTGTCTTATACGATGATGATAATTACAGATTAATACATTGTAGAAAAATTCTTGATAGACCTAAAAATGATAAGATTAGATAAAATTCTTTAAAAAACTGTGATTCATGTAAGTTTCAATATTTTACGATACTCCTTGCTCTCCTTCCCAGCTATGATTTTCAAGATTTATTTGTCACTATTCTCTATTTTTTCTGCTGTTCACACAGTGTTTGTGGGCTATGGCAACCAATCCCCTTGGGCTTTCTTTTGCTTTAATTTGCATAAACACAGGCACCATATGAATATTCAGTGAGTGGCTTTGCATTAAGTAAGTGCCCTTAATCAGCTTTTCAGCTCAGTTTTATTGGTTGCATGCACAGACATTTATTTCATCCAGAAAATCTGAGGGTCCTACAGAGCTAACCAGGTAAGGGTTGCAATTCTTCGGTGCATTTAATGAAGGAGAATTATCACTGATTATATATAGATTCTGGGGACAGCTGAAAAATTGATAGTTTACTTGGGGAGAGGCTGCGTGTGTATTTTTTTTTTTATCATCACTATTATTGTTGTTTTTGTTGTTGTTAACCCATGATGGCCAGGTGGGCATATGCTTCTATAATTTGCATAAACATCAACTCTTAATGAATAATGTATAAGGGTTATTTTAAACACTGGGCTCCGAGCGCGGCAGGCTGTATGGCAGTGCAGTTTGATTGGCTCTGCAGCATTTTCATCACCAGCAAATATTCCTATAACATGAAAGCCACTGAAGAAGCTGAAATGAACATATGATATTTGTTTTTTGAAAATGTCGGCTATTTTTTCAAAGAAAATCACACAGATCTCCCCCCACCCACTCCCCGGCTATTAATGCTTCTCTCCGTGAAATGCTTTCTTTCCATGAAAAATTCGTTACAAGCTTGATAGTGGCCACTTTTTGTAGCTTGGCCGGTTCTTGGGATTGCTGGGGAAGGCAACAGCAGCTGTATTTGTCTTTAACTTGCATAAACATGACCAACATTTAAATAAGAAACCATGGCGTTGGTATGCAACATGCACCCACCCCCGTTCACACGCTGGAAATCTCTCCACTCGCCTCCATTTAAACAGGGATGCGATCTGGAAAAGGAATAATTACACACTAAATAAGTTATTTATAATGCTGGTTTGATATTTCTGCTATGTAAAATGTCATTTGAGGAGGAGGAGGAGGAAGGGATACCTTTTCATAAACTAAGAGAAGAGTTAATTGAGGACTCAGCACTTGGGAAACAAGGTATGGAGAGTTGAAGCTAGTTTATGTATTTAAATTATTGCAGAAAATTAGCATCATTCTTATTCTTAGCTTAGTACTCGGCTTTTGTTAGTGTCTAGAAATGAGCCATTAGGGGATAAAATAATCACATCTAAAACTTGCTTGCTACAAAGGATTCTGATCTAGAAGCTGGTAGGCTTCCTGGCCTTCGGGGGACTCAGCATCCCAGACAAAATATAACATATGTGAGCACCAAAGATGGCCAAACGGAAAAGGAAAATCAATAAAACAGAAGCATGATATGCAGTAAGAGTTTTGATAAAAGTCACATTAAATGTATGCATAATCAGAGCATCTATCCATTAAACTGTATCAAATACAATAATGTGTGTTTCACAAAAGATAACAAGGCAGTACCGAGTTCTCTGTGCCTTCAGACCGTAGGTAGAACCTCTGAAATGGCTGGATTTTAACAATGCCACATTACTAAAATTACACATTACATTGACTCCGGGCAACCTGGAGCAATGCAATACAGACGGTGGGAAGCTGATATGTCTTCCGCCAAGTAGTAATCTCTAATGAGAAGATACTGAAAAAAGAATGTGTTTTCACTGCTAGTATCAACTATTCCTATGAATCTAGTGCAAGCCAAAACCTGGGGGAACGAACTAAAAACCAAAAATGCCTTGTTTGGTTTAGTTGCTAGTTTTCTCTTTTGGGGTAATGTTATTTCTTCAAACAGATATTGCTGCTATTTCTTAAGTGGCATTAAAGGAATATTTTTAGGACTCCTAGCATGGGTCCTGCCAGGAGCATGTTTTATTATTTAACCTGTGTGTCAATTTTTGTTTTACCTTTTACCCTTAAATAATTTTGAAGGAAACAGGAAAGTGGATTAAAACTTAAGAATTAAAAATAGGAGAAAAACAAAAATAAAGTCTCTCATGATTAGATGCCCCTGTTCAAGAAGTGTTACATTTCATGCAGAATTATTAAAACTCATTTTAAATTTACATCTCCTGCCAAGTACATTTAATTAAATCTTTCAGGTTTAATCATCAGTCATTACATCGGTGCATTTAATCATCGGTCATTACATGTTTGCAGCTATAATAAACATTAGGCAATCTTTAACACACTATAGGGATCGTAAGGCTGGCAGTTTTAAAAGAATATGCTTACCCTAGAAATAGAAGACCTGACTTATCAAAGAAATGGCATGAAGGATACCTGTATTAATAAATATATTATCACTGGCTGGTTATAAGACGCAAGACCTTATTCTGTGCTAAGCCATTCCTTGGTGTCTGGCCTTTTTCACAGTGAAAATAGAATAGCTCGTTAATATCCTGACAACACTGTTTTTCACCTGTGACTGTTGCCATTACTGCTTAGGTGAAATTTCTAGAGGCAGTGTGTGCATTTTACACATAGGAAAGACTTCAGGACTTGGCCTTTGTCAGCCATTTCTGAACAGCAGAGGATGGTCCTTGTTGGCTCAGCAGAGGGGAAGGGAGATGCTGCCTGAGGCATCTTCTGGAGAAAAAACAAAAGGGGTGATGAGCACGCCATAATTGTCCATAAATTGTCCATAAGGAGGTATGTGATGGGAAATGCTTTAGTGTCTTCTCTTAGAAAGGATGCTTTGAAAGTCAGAAGTGCAGCCCTCCACGCCCGGTGCTTGGAGATAACCATGACAAACCTGTCCCTCCTGCACGCACCCGGGCTCAGCCGAGCACCTCCGAAATACCCTTTGCCAGTCCTTGTAAAAACCCACCAATTTTCTTTTCATCTTTGAAATAGAAGCAACGTATCTGGTGAGAGTGGCATTCGTCTGTTTTGTGCAAACGGGATCAGAAATAAAATAGTGCCTGGCTTCATAGATCTTGCTGGTATTCTTTTTTTTCCCTCCTTTTTTTTTTTTTCCCCCTAAGGGAAATAAATAATTGCTGGAAGCATATCTATAATAACTATGATTGGAGAGTGAACTTTGAACTTAATTCATCCTTAATTGCCCGGCGAGGTGTGCAAGGAATGTGTGTATTTTAATCCAGCTGTTTTGTAGGTTTTTAATTGAACGGGCATAAAAAGGAGATGGGAATCTGAATATAAATGCTCCCGCTTCCACCTTCTTTGCTCCTGCGGTCCCTGTGATGGTGTACTCCTGCTTCTCCAGGCTGACAGCAGCGTGCAATGAAGACAGTATTTCTGGTATAGGAAAAAGTTGTGGAGACAAAAAGGGAGCAAAAAGGCTTGTGGGTTTTTCTGTATACACTTTAAAAAAATAAAAAAGAAACATACCCTCTTTCATTTTTTGTTGCGAGTAACCTTTAGCCAGGCACAGTACCACTGGTTTCGGTTGCTGTGCTGGGGAACCATAAGACTGAGCCCTAAAAGAAAAGTAATATCTTGACTTCATGCAATACGTTAGGATGCTGATTCGTCTCTCTCACCCCAGTTTTACACTGGTGTAACACCACTGGCATCAGTGGTGGTATTGCTGACTTACCTCGAGGAAAGGAAGAAGTCAATCAAGCTTTGATTTTTTGAGTTTTCCTTGTGATAAAAAAAAAACCTCCCACAGACAGTTACTTTGGATGTGTCACTATAGCCCCTGGTACAAACCACAGACTTGCAAACTGGAGTACAGCTGGAGTTTCTTTCACATTCATGCATTCCCAGAAAGCAACACTGTGCTAACGCCTAGCAAAGAGGTTTTTATGCAACCGTGTACCCACACTAGGCTGCCTTCATGTATTTGTGTCCATTTAACCTTCCACAAACTCTTCCCTCAACACCAAAAATCTTGGTATTTTTGAAGATGTTTTGCTGCAAACCACTGATAATCAGGATTTACAATGAAAGTTCTGGCAGATTATTAAAAATAGAAAAATAACTGTAATGAAAATAAGTATTTTTACATAATGAATGAGTTGTTAGCATATCCAGAACTGCAATGTGGATCAGACCCATAGAATTATTGTTTCTTTAAATATCAGATGCTTAGGTTATTATTATTCTTAGGAGCAAAGCAGAGCATATTAGAAAAAAAAAAAATTCAAATATGCGTTGGCACGATGCAACAGGAACAAAAGGCTAATAGCCCTGGGTTCTGTACCATCAATTTTTACACTTGTGGAATAAGCATGTTTTCTACAGTAGAAAAAGAGAGAACAGTTCAGACTTTAGAAAGCATCTACAGATATTTTCAGGTCACATATTCTGTTTTGCTTTGGGATTTTGTCTAGTGGCTCTTGGTTTTTTTCTGGTATTGAAGGTTGAGAAGTGGGGAAAATACTGCAGGAGGTGTCTTTCAAGTGTAATTTTCAAAAAGCATTTAAAAACACCATTAGACTCAGCTTTCTGTTTTACCAGGTAGTCAAACAGAGATGTGCTGGGGTGAGTCTGAGCCAATGCAGCAGAAGAATTTCAATTTAGCAAGTGCAGTTTTTCATTCTTGGCTTGGCTACAGTTTGCCTGAAAAGGTTGGAGAAGTCATTTCAGTGCTTGTGCTCTCCTCCCCCAGTGATCGTGACGGGGAGAGCTGCTCATCGTTTAGTTTTCATCACCAAATGCCTCTGGTGGGGCTTCACCGGACTTGTGCTTGTGTCTTTATCGCAGAAGAGAGAACCAGTTGTCCTATTGATTTAATTTTCCTGGGAAAAGAAATAGAGGGATGGGTTGAGAGCAATTGTCACTATAGGCTGCCTGTTGCTCTCTGGCCCTTCGGGAATTATTAAGGAAAGATAACACATCTTATAACTCTGTCCCAGGCACCAGTGGGCACTGGTACAGACGTGGGGCTGGGGGGAAAGAGGAGGTTCCCACACATCCTCAGGCACCATCCTCGCCCTTCTCCAGGGAGCAATATCATCCTTACAGCTCAAGGAAGGATGTCCCCACAGGAGGATTTCTGTAGAAGCATCTTCCAGTTTTCCTCCAGCCTGATGACCTTTCAGTGGCTTTCTCACCTGGAGAAACTGGAGTCTCCTCACAGGGTGTTGGAAGGAGCGATTAATTCATCTTCATTCATAACTTCAGGGATGTGTAGAGCTGCGTCATGGCTAAGTGTTACAATTATTTTAGTTCAGGATTACATGAATCATTTTCCAGTTTTGTCAATGTCCACAGTTTATTCAGTGCAAACTGGTAATGTCTTCGGTAATGAGCGGTGACTTCTCAGTAGTAAGTAATGACTTTATTACTCTATAGGGCCTGGTGCCAGTCCCAGGAGATCTCGCAGAGGATCTCGGAAGTAGGATTGGGCCCCATTGTGATATGAGTGCACGAAATCCAAATATTTCCATAGTGGACAGCTTGCCAAATAAATTTTAAATATGGCCGAAGGCTGATGTGTGAAAGAGAGTCAACAGCAAGTAGCATGGACTATGCAAGTACTTCGGACTATCTTCTTCCTGAGCACTCGGCAATAGTAGAAATCTGCTCCTACAATAAAAAGCGCAAGTGTGGCACATACAATATTGCATTTATTCACCTAAAGCACTCTGAAAAAATCTGACTCCTCAGTAGCCTTATATGTTTATGGCATCATTTGCTATGTTTTCCAAATGGTAACAGATTTTTTTCCCAAATGTTATTATTTTTTTGATTTGTAGTATAATTGGCCTGCATTACATTAAAAAATTATGTGTAAAATGCATCATTGTAGATGTACAGAATGTGATGGGTCTGGCACTAAAACAGTACCTAAGTGCCTACATCACATCAACAATTCTCCTTGCCACTGTGATTTTGTTTATCTATTTATTTGTACGGTTTCTTTTTTAACAAATGGAAATATGTCAGGAGTACTGACTCCTCTTTGCATAAAGTTGTCAGAGTCCACATTTTATACAATAAAGGGAAGTACAATACAGACTCATCAGATTTATCTCTGTTTACGATAGCGTAAATGAAAACAAACAAACAACCCATAAAAATATTTAGTAGAAATATTTTTGCTTTACCTCTATTGTAAGATTTTGCTTTAGAATTCAGCATGACCTGTATACTTAAGAATGTTAACTTTCTCACACAATCTCCTCCTGATTTTTCAGCAAGGGAAGTGACTTAAGTGTTCTTATCACAAGTTTATCGACAAGAAACTAACAAAAAAACCCCAAAAGTAACACTAAAATACATCATTGCCTCCTCTGCATGGCAGTTCCCTTGCAGCATGGAAGGCTAAAGAATGAAGAATTTTAATGCCAATATTAATTATGTAATTATTATTTGTGGTTTATTTGCTAGAGCTAAATTCATGTTAAAATTCTGCGTATAAGGAATGAATATGCTAAGAAAAGCTGGAGCATAGATATCTAGGGTGAAAAGAAACCTAGGAATGCTTTCAGGGAAATTGAGATTGTTAGGGCAAAGAGAGCAACTTGCAGGTGCAAAATTCAAAATATTACGGAGGAAAGGAAAAATCATGTAGTTCACCTCTTCTGAAGGCAAGTTAACAAAAATACAATCCAATGTCAAGCTTTTTAACACATTTTTATTAAACAATTAAGATGTGCTATCACGTGTGTGCCTCAGGACATTAGCTTCATGATAATTTTGTAGCTTTTCTCAAAAAATTTAAAAAGAGATTGCTGAATCTGAGGAGAAAATACATTCATTGATGTTTGCTGGTAATCTGGGGAGTTTCTCCTAGTTTAGAGAACAAAAAGCTGTCCTCTTGACACTGTTATTTAGCCTGTCCAATTCTGTAAAGGACAGATGATGCGTGGGAGATAGCTTTAAAAAATAATTCTGCATATCTACGGTCCATTTATTCTCTCTTTATGAGCTGAACCCCAAACAGTGTTAAATACTTGAAACCGATGCCAGCACCTTCAGAATCCAGCCCTATATTACTCAACTGAATTGCTTGGGAAGACAATCTTTGATTCTCCAGCATTTCATCTATGCTCAGCCTATATTCTCCATGCAAAATTATGACTTATCTTTTGAAATATTACAGGTATTCCAACACCAGCCAGATGTCCCGAGCAAACAGACTAATCCAAGAGGCAGGATAAGGTGTAAAATTTTAAAAAGTAAGGTAATTTCCCCCACAACTCATGGAGGTCTCCAGAGAGCAAAGAAATAAATAGGGAAAACCACATTGGCCTAAATTTTGAGGTGCTGAGATTGCAAAGAGGGGGGGATATCATCTGACGTGGCCCACTCAAACTGATTTCCTGGGCTGTAAATGATAAGCAACTAATTTTCTTGCAGGTTGTGGAGGCCCTGCTCACAGCAGTATTGGTTTGATGGAGAGCTAGAATCAGAGACCAGCAGGGACATTGGCAGGGACAGGGACTGAATTGACACCTGCACGTTTGGCTAATGCTCTCTGAAGGGGATGCCAACCAGTAGATTTCCCCTCTTGGATGAAAAGAGAGCTAAAGAAAAGAAATAAAAAAACCCAGAAGAGTCCCACTGTGCCCAGACCCTGTGAGGAAAAAAGATTCATTGAACTAAGTAGATTTTACTATATTACTATATTACCTTCTGCCTTTTAGAGATATTTAGGTCTCCTGCAGGCTGGGGATAAACCTAAAACATCTTTTCAGCAAAGGCAAAGAAAAGGTGTCAGTCTAGGATTCCCTTATTCTTCATATAATTTGCTATAATTCATCCATAAATCAGCTCTCTCTGAATACCATGGATGTATTTGTGTCAGCGTGTAACGACAAAGGTTGTGAGATTGCTGGTAGAAATGTTAAAAAAAAATCAGGGCAAATACAGTGAGAAGAAAATAAATGTAATTTTATAAAGGAACAAAAAGTCCAGGACCCCAGCCTAAAATGAGGTGTCAGCTAAGGTTGTCAGTGGCTCCTCAGAGGTATGTGTGGTGGGTTTTTTTGCTGTCCATGAGACTTCATTACAGCACTGCACACAAATAGGCCAACTTTTTAAACCGCTTCAAATGTACCAAAAAGGGCTGGCAATTCTGAATATTCTCACTTTTAAAACAGGATGCTCAGCCTTTCGTTTGAGTTATCCAGATATCATCAGAAATGTAGACGTGCATGGAGAAGGAGGGAGTGAGAGAAGCATTTCAGAAAATTGACAGCTTTGTGGATGAGTTGCAAGCAGAAGCAAGATATATTAAAAATACCAGAGCGAGAGAGATGCACGGAAACACAGAGAACCTGGTGATTAAGGGTGTTGTCAATAGGCTCTGACAGTAGGCATGCTCTGAGCGCGGAGGTATTTCAAATACAGACACTATAATGCCGGAAAGATAAACACATATCTCTCGTGACTCCCTCATCAGGATTGACTAATTTTACCCCAATCACCCTGCAGTCAATGAAATGATCTGTTAAGGTGGTTTCTGTGGTTATTCCACGGGCAGCACCAAACCTGAGATTTTTCTGATCAGAGCTGCCTTAAAGAGCTGCGCTCCGTCTTTTGTCTTTAAATATTCAACAGATAAGCTTGAGGCGGGGGACAGGGGATGCTGGGTACCAGGACTGGAGGCTCCCCTGGTTCGTGTGGAGTCTTTTTGGAAGGAGCTCCTACCACAGAGCCACTTCTTGGATTAAGTAACAGCAAAGAGGCAAAGCTCGTGTTTCCTTGGTCCATTAATCCGTTCATTAGGGTGACTTGCTCTGCTGGTGGATGGTAACACCTGCGGTCTTAAAGAACGGAGGTACCTCACCTACCGCAATGTGTCTACTCGACTTAGCGATGTTACAGGGGTAAAGCACGTCAGTACGTGGCTGATGCCTTGCAGGCAATCAGATTACTGCCCTGAGACACCGGCTCTGATTTTCCTCCTCGCACTCACTTTGCCCACGTAACAGAAAATGTTCAAAGCCTATAAAAATGGTTCAGTCCTTTGAAAAAAATCCCGCTGCATTATTTTTTTATGCTAAGCTCCCACAATCTGATGGTAAGACATTGTGAATTTTGCCGTTTCCAATGCACCGCATTAAAAAGATTTCCTTTCAATTTATTTCATATTACTTTCTTTTACGTTAATCGTTTGTTAGGAGGGGGTGCAAAAAGGAGTAACCGATTAATTTTCCACTCTGCCCTTCTGATTTCCCTCAGTCTTGACCCTTTCCTTCTCCTCTCAGTGTTAAATAAGACATCTCTGTGCTAAAAACCTCTGCCCCTCTAATTATTGCTATTATTGCTCTTCTCTGTGCAGTAGCTGTTGGGCAGGATCAGACACACTGCCAGCCCAGCCATGGCACAGCTG
>VXBO01012830.1:13307-31713 GCA_013400135.1 Rhinoptilus africanus
AAATTAAGGTATTTAAGACAAATTGTTTTGTCAACAGTGATTCTACATGTATTTGTTTTGTGACTCCAGCTACCCCTACCAACCTCCCACCAATTCTGGTTATGATACCTACTCTTCCCCCACCAGTTCACTCACAGTGCCTTTAGTTCTATAGCATATCCAGGTTGTTCCAACTTCCAAAGGCATCTCCCGGCAATACCATGAGTTCATCCCCATGCTCTCTGCTCCTCCAGGTTCTCCCTGATGCTCTTTACGTCCTCACATCATCATACTCTTAGCTTTTTCCATGTATCTCACTACTAGGAAAAGGCTTCAAGTTGTGTCAGGGGACATTTAGATTGAATATCACGAAAAATTTCTTCACTGAAAGGTTTATCAAGCACTGGAACAAGCTGCCAGGGGAAGTGGTTGAGTCTTCATCCCTGGAGGTGTTTAAAAGATGTGTAGACATGTAGGGACATGGTTTAGTGGCAGACTTGGCAGTTAGGTTTATGGTAGGACTTGAGGATCTTAAGGGTCTTCTCTAACATAAAATATTCTATGATTCTGTGATTTTACTGGTATTTTGCCTGCAATTCAACATAAAGGCAGCAAATGCTGCAATTGTTTTGGAGCTATATGCAGTCTCTTTTGCTCTTTAATATGCTTATGCTTATTGGTCTTCCAGGTGTTGCCATCCAGTTGATGGTTCACCAAATGAATAGCTAATTCCTCATTAGAATAGTAGTGAATGCTCACTTTCATCTATTTACATTCTTTTAGCTACTTATTTTCATAAAACAGTTGCACCGGTAATACCTTTCAGAATTCTATCTTTCAGTAAAATTTGATTGAAATTGGATAACGTATTCGTGAGTTACCTTCAAGAAGAGAGGAGTGCTAGAGAGACAAAGATAAACATGAAGTAGCATGAGGTAACCTGGATATTCAGATAATATTAGAAAGCCTTATTGCACATAGAACTTGTGTGTCCTTTTACCTATGATTAAAGCATAGTTCTTCATAAGTGGACTTAATAAAATTGGGTTTTAATATGACACTTGTGTTACTAGCAGAAAATGTAAGGATCCACAGTAACAAACCCTTTTTTTTCTCATAAGAGGCCAAAGAAGATTTTAAGTTACATAGGCAGAAACCCTTCCCACCTAATACCACTGAAACAGCTGATATTTATGTTTTAAAACCTGCTTTCAGTGGAGCTTTGTAAGAACAGTCATTTTAGGCTAAAAGATCAATTTCACCAACCTCACTGACATTTTTTACTGGGATAAAATATTTTAATAGTCTCTTGAAACTCCACTAGCATTTATTAGTTTTACTATGCAGTTCAAGATTGAAGTTAATGCCATACTTTGACAAATTATTTTAAAAGCATTTTGTGTATTGGTTAACAGAAAAACTCCATTGTGTTTAAGTTTTGATGAAAAGTTACGGTGCAGAAGAATAATATGGCCATTACTCCTGCATCTTATAAGAGAAGCAAGTTGTCTACAAAATATAAGCTACAATGCCATTAAAAAAAATAAATAATGTAATTTAAATGACAGACTGCCCGCTAAACATTAAACTGCAAAGTCGAGACATCATGGGGGTGACAGACCTCACTTCACAACTTTCTATAGCATCTTGGAAACAGCTCAGATTCAGTTATCTTAAACAACTGCTACCGTCTGAAAACTTTCTAATATCACTGTTCATCACTATATTTTTACAGAAAATATATTAATATCTTGAGCAGACTAGAATGTTTTTTAAAAAGCCAAATATCTGTACCAGCTCACTTTATTCACATACCTGTTGACTCTCAGACAACTCACACTAATACATGACTCTCCTCTGTAGTAAGTTTCTGTTCCTTATTGTATACAAATTTTAAAACAATGGGTTTTAAATGGGTTTAGAAAGTTCTTACAAAGTTCTTTTTTTTTTCCTCAGAATTATTTTAATTTAAACTTACATGTAACTTGTCATGTTATATATGCTCTTTTAATTTTCTTAATTTATATGTGTCATCTACTTGAAGGCTTTTTTTCCATATCTATCAAGACCCCTTATTCATCTGTTTAACCTGACTTTCAGACACAGTGACTTTTTCCTTCTTTCAGAATTCATTTGACCAGGAGTATGTTTTTATTTTAAATTTCTATTACTGACATTTTAAAAAAACTTCACAGCCTGCATGAAATCCTCTTGCCCTTTCAATCCTTCATGTAGTTCCTGTTAAACAGCACTCTCACTGTATTTAGTTTCTCTTTCCTAGATATTGTTATAGGGGCTTGGTGTTTGGGGTGGTTTATTTTTTATGGTTGCTGAGAATATACCCATTTAGAGTGTATTATAACCAGAGACACAGAAATTTTTTTGTGAGTAGCTACATCTTGAACGAAAATATCAAGATCTAAAGACCAAGAATAATACTGAATAATAAAAAAAAAAATGTAGGTTATCTAACCAGTTTATCCAAGAAACAAACTTGTACTGTGTCTAAAATTTGTTGTACCATGGAGAGACCTTTATCAGTTTATACACTGACAATTGGACCCTCCCATTCATACTTTGCATTTTTACACCCTCTCCAATCTTATTTAAGTATGACATATTTATGAGAGGGACCATATCCCATAGTACCTGTCATACTAGACTGATGTCTGGTCAGATCTTTTCCAATCGTATGTTCTTATGATTTTTGTAAAATTCAATTTTTTGGCTTAAGACAGATACCTTTGCAGTATCAGAGTATGTATTATATATGAATCACATCTGGAAGCTACCTGAAATGTGTAATTATGATTACTATATAGATATGCTCTCATCGTTATTAAATACAATTATATAACTTAACTTTCAAAGATATTTAGATGGTTAGTGCGAAAAAATAATCAGAGATGGCACAAATAACTGCGCATGAAAAGTAAATTGAAAATGGAATTGTATGCATAAGTAATGTTTACTAGTGGAAAAATCACTGTGCATGACTGAAACCAGTTGAATTCTTCCCGTTGACTTTGTATGGACAACTATCAAACACATAAGTATAAGAACAAAAGGCTTCCTTCCCTAGCTTTTCTATATGATTGATAGAAGATGTGAAGCTTACTACAGAAAAATAATTTTCTTATAGAGGACCAAATGTTTTAATATTGCAGCTTGTTATACAACAAATATTTGTCAACATTTGGACATTTAAGAATATTTTTTATAGAAAAAGTGTTTCTGTAAAAGCATAAGTTAAACTTCATGTTTTCATTATTCACAGTGAAAACCATAAAGGCTAGAGAATTTGTCCTGCTTACTATATAGAAGCTCCTGCCAACATGAAAGCATATTTTTTCTTTGCTACATAGTTTTATATCAGTATGATACTGTTAGCTTTTTTTTTAGCAGAAAACTGGCATTGCCTAATAATCCCTGAATTTGTACATTACTCCATCCACCCAGTATTCCTAGTACTGGGAATAACTACAGTAGTTTTGTAAAAGTTGAGCTTTTTAATTTGCCTGATTATGCAGGATATTTTCAAGTCAGCCACTGCAAAAGAATAAGAACTGCAAGCAATATCTCTTTTATAAATAAGCAGGGATCAGGAAAGTTATGTCATTTGTTATTATTATGCAATGAACAGTGATTCTGATTTCACAATTTATCTGTGAGGACATTTTTAAACCTTAGGACATAGCTGTTATTTGTCTCTCTTTGAATTAACCCATTTATTTTTATTAGAGTCTGGGCTACCCCTGATTCTCAAAGCAAAAGTATCAATGAAGAAGCCCATCCCTTAGAAATAATATCAATCCCATATCAATGGCAGTTAATAGAGACTATCAAAGAGTTAGGTACAAGATCCTTATTTAGAACTTAAATGCTTTTTAGGAGGAAGTGTTTACTTCAGAGCTACGGGACCTAAGATGACTGTGGACCCATACTCTGTTGTCTAAGAGATACCCAGGTCTCTCCTAGGACTGTAATTGGAGTTCTGAATACAGCTCTGGATCCCGAAAGATCCAGACATTTAAATATGATAGAGCAGATGAGATTAACTCGCTGTAAGGTCTCCCTGATTAGTAGTTGCTGATACTGCTTGGACAGCTCCCCCACTCTTCACAGTATTCAATGCATTTTAATGCTTATAGTAATTTTCTCTGTCAATTTATAGTTTCTCAGAGTAAGTCTCACATATAGGGTTTTAAAAAGCTCATGCCTACTCCAGCACTTTTATTAGTTATTTAACTACAAAAAAAAAGACTACAAAAACTTTTTCATAATCTGTTTGTCATATCACTAATCCAACATCATTTAGTAATTTTTAATTGCATTAAAATATATTCAGATTCCGTTGATCAGAAATCCTCCGCACTTTCAACACTTGCTAATGACTTCAGTTTATCTCTATATTTATTCATTAGAGAAAAAGAACTACTGTCAACAGAAAACAGCCAAGGGCAGGTTGATTCTTGTAATAAGTATATTAATATGGTACAGATTCCACTTATAGCTGAGTTTCTTTATAACATTGCCCCATCCTGGTAGAGCAGTATGCCCCATGTCTTCTATGTTGGTCAGAATTGCATGGTGATAATGGAAGGCTTACGTCAACACCTTATTTGCTGTCACTTTTCCTTAACTAATTAGCATTTCTGGCCACTAATTTGAAATGTATCTCAGAATGCTTACTCTAACAAGGGGGGAAGAATCCTGTAAATGGCTCCTGAAAGCCATGCACCAAGTAGAGAATAATGCTTGGCAAACCACAGGCTTAAAATTAACCAAAACTAAAGTTGATTCTCAATTGCTGGACCTCTAGCCATGGCCCAGATGAAAACGTACTCAGGAAAGAAATCTTTTTGCAGCCTACCCTTTTTACTGGGAATCCGTTAGGACACTCATGAAAAATATTTCTCAATGCTTAGTCTCTATTTGGGCTGTAACTCTAACTGTAGTATTACACCTTGATGTGACAAGTTCCCTTGGCAGTCCCTGTGCAGCCCATGGAGCATGAGACTTTACCTTCTGCAACATACTGATTCTCTTGGCAGTGCCTTTGCAGTCACTTACCAACAGAAGCTGTGGACTTTGTCTTTCTCCCAACCCTAATCCAAATCTAGGCATGGGCAGAGCCATAGCCAAGGACCCCCAGCCTTGTCATAGAATCGTAGAATAATTTAGATTGGAAAGGACCTTTAAGATCACCGAGACCAACCATTAACCTAACACTGACAAATCAACCACTAAACCATGTCTCTGAGCACCACATCTACACATCTTTTAAATACCTCCAGGGATGGTGACTTAATCACTTCCCTCGGCAATCTCTTCTAATGATTGACAACCCTTGCAGTGAAGAATTTTTTCCTAATATCCAATCTAAACTTCAGGCTGTCTCCTTTTGTCCTATCACTTGTTACTTGGGAGAAGAGGCCAACCACCACCTTACTACAATCTCCTTTCAGGAATCTACAGAGAGCAATAAGATCTCCCATGAGCCTCCTTTTCTCCAGATTAAACAACCACAGTTCCCTCAGATGATCCTCATAAAACTTGTTCTCTAGATCCTTCACTAGCTTCATTGCTCTTCTTTGGACATGCATTAGCATCTCAATATCTTTCTTGTAGTGAAGGGCCCAAAATGGAACACAGTATTTGATGTGCAGCCTCACCAGTGCTGAGTACAAGGGGACAAGCACTTCCATAGTCCTGCTGGCCACACTATTTCTGATACAAGCCAGGATGCTATTGGCCTTTATGGCCACATGGGCACACTGCCAGCTCATATTCAGCTGGCTGTCAGCCAACACCCCCAGGTCCTTTTCCACCACGCAGCTTTCTGGCCACTCTTCCAATTTCTCCATAAGAATGCTGTGGGAAAGATTCTTACTCTGGGATACTCTATTGTGGCTGGCCACTAGCTGGACTTCATACCACTGATCACCACCCAACCATTCATTCAGTTTCCAGTACACCTCACTGCCTATTTGTCTAATCTGTACTTCCTCAGTTTGTCTACGAGAATATTATTGAACACAGTGTAGACATTCTTTTCTAAAGTTGAGACAAACAACATTCACTGCTCTCCCAGCATCCACCAAGCCAGTCTTCTCATTGTGTAAGGTTGTCTGGCAGGACCATATAACATGAGATTCTTCAAAGCAAGAAGCACATCCTTGAAGATGCCAAAGTGAACCTTCCTGCAGTTCAGGGAAGGTTTTCTCATTTTAGCCTTGTTCCCATCTCTCAGGATCCTTAACTCTACTATCTCACAGTCCATGCAGCCAAGGCTGCCCCAGCTATCACATCCCTAATGAGTGTTTCTTTTTTTTCTCTAAGAATCAGGTCTAGGAGAGTGACTCCCCTCATTGGCTTCTCCAATACCTGTGTCAGGAAGTGGTCATCAATGTATTCCAGAAACGTGCTGGGTTGCTATGTTGTCCCACTAGATGATATCCGGGTTGTTCAAGCCCCCACTGAGAACCATGGTCTGAGAAAGTAAGGGTTATAACAGTTATCTGAAGGAACAGCTTCTACTTCTTCCCGGTCAGGCAGTCTGCAGCAGACATCCACCACGATACTATTCACATTGATCTGCCCCCTAAACTTCACCCATAAATTCTGAAC
The DNA here is from genome assembly GCA_013400135.1 of Rhinoptilus africanus. Lineage (NCBI taxonomy): Eukaryota > Metazoa > Chordata > Aves > Charadriiformes > Glareolidae > Rhinoptilus > Rhinoptilus africanus. The sequence goes on from VXBO01012830.1 coordinate 19,917, forward strand.
TGACTCACCATCCATTCCTAGTCAGAGCTCCATGCAGTCCTGGTTCTCCCTCACATAAATGACAGTTGCCGTCCCTTCTAAAGTGCCTCTATCCATCCATTGCGACACTCTTGTGAACTATTCGCTATGTCTCTGTGATCCCAATGAGATCACATCCCTGCAGATGCCTGCACCTATAACTCCTGCATGTGTGGAGGAGTCACTCACTTCAGGTAGGCACTCAGCTCTGTGGACTTCCCAGGAAAAGAGCAAAAAGCCCCCATAATTCTGTCCTCTCAGTATTCACTCATGTATACGCATACAAACAGGCCCCCTTCCACCTTGTTTTCCTGATTTGGAGGTGTCTTTTGTGCACATTGCCTGAAGCGTTTGCTTGCAAAACCAGTCAGCTGATTCCTCACTTGTCCGTGGGCACCCAACCATGGCCCACATGAAAATGTTTTCAGGGAATACATTTTTTTGAACTGTAACTCTCTCCTTGGCAGTCCCATAGCAACTGGAGCTGCAGGCTTTGTCTCTCTCCCAACCTTACCCGTAAGCCTAAACCTACACCTAAGCCTAACCCTAAACCTGGGCATGGGCTGAACCTTATCCAAGGATACCAAACCCTGACATAGATGAAAAGATTTTCTGGGGAGAAATCTATCTATACCTTTTTTTTTTTTTTTTTTTTTTTGGAGGCGCTACTTTTCCAATATTTATGGTTTTTTGAGATCTTGAATTATGCAGTGTGAAAACCAATCTGGAAGCCAAATGCTAAATGGTCTTTTAAGCCTGCTGAACTAAAATTTTTTTATAAAGATGGACCTTATTGCCAGTCTTCACCTGAATGATCGCTTAGAGTGGGGAATAAATTGACAAATGCCATGACCATGAATCTGGATTTTTCAGTTTATGAGCTGTATTATTTATTTCCAATGAGGCATGGTGGCAAAATGGCTACTATGCTGAGTTCTTCTTGGATAGAGATATAGCTGCCTGGAATGTGAATATTAGTAAATGAATGCTTTCAGAGTGACATGATTACGATCACTGTAGAAATGAGAGAAATTGCAAAATAAGCACAAATAATTCCAAGTGAAAATTAAAATCTTTTCTGAAACCTAGCCTTCTGAGAATTAGCTTTCAGTAGAAACTATCTATTTCAAAATTCTGTTTCCTGAGTTCAGGCCTGAGCCCCTGGTTTGATATCCTGCCTTGAAGTACCACCTGTGAATAGTTACTCTTTTTAAGCCCCCTAGTCCAGGATTGACCAAAAGGCATTTTATGAGATTACACTATATATCCCTTAAGTATAGTTTCTGAGGAATATACCATTTGAAGTAATGGAAAACAGTGCCTATTTCCTTTAGAAGTAGTAAGTAGATCACATTCTCAATACAATTGCAAGCTTACATGCTCACAACTTGTCAAACTAGTTCTTCTCATTTTTAGTGCTGTTAAAGGTAATTTACCTGGAAGAAGAGCACTGCAAAGAAGTGAATCATTCCTGGAGAAGGCTCCACTGTTCAGATGTGTCATTTTCTAAATGTATTCTGAATACAAAAGAGAGAGGGGAAAAAAAATAATAAAAACCCCAACCCAATTATAGAATTACAGAATGGTTTGAGTTGGAAGGAACCATAAAGATCGTCTAGTTCCAACACCACTGCCATGGGCAGGGACACCTCCCTCTAGACCAGATTACTCAAAAACCACATCCAGCCTGGCCTTGAACACTTCCAGGGGTGGGACATTCACAACTTCTCTGTGCAACATGTTCCAGTGTCTCACCACTCTCAGAGTGAAAAATTTCTTCTTAATATCTAATCTAAATCTCCCCTCTTTCAGTTTAAAACTATTACCCCTTGTCATTGCACTCCCTGATAAAGAGTCCCTCCCCAGCATTCTTGTAGCCCCACTTCAGATACTGGTAAGAAGCTATAAGTTCTCCCTGGCACCCTGTCTTCTCCAGGCTGAACAGCCCCAACTCTCTCAACCAGTCTTCATAACATAGGTGCTCCAGCCCTCTGATTATCTTCTTGGCCCTCTTCTGCAGTTGCTCTAACAGGTCCATGTCCTTCTTGTGCTGAGGACTCCAGAGCTGGACGCAGTACTCCAGGTGGGCTCTCACGAGACCAGAGTAGAGGGGCAGAATCACCTCCCTTAACTTGCTGGCCATGATTCTTTTAATGCATCTTAGAATACAGTTGGCCTTCTGGGCTACAAGTGCACATTGCTGACATGTTGAGCTTCTCATCCACCAAGTCCACTCGCAAGTTCTTCTCGGTAGGGCTCCTCTCAATCCATTCTCCGCCCAACATTTATTTGTGCTTGGGATTGCCGTGACCCAGGTGTAGGACCTTGCACTGGGCCTGGTTGAACTTCATGAGGTTCCCATGAGCCCACCTGTCAGCCTTGTCAAGGTCCCTTTTGATGGCTTTCCTTCCCTCCACCATTTCAACTACACCACACAGCTTGGTGATGTCAGCAAATTGACTGAGGTTGTACTCAATCCCACTCCACGTCACCGACAAAGATGTTAAGCTGCACCGGTCCCAGTATGGACCCCTGAGGAATACTACTTGTCACTGGTTTCCACTTGGGTATTAAGCTGTTGACTGCAACTCTTTGAGTGACATTCTTTTAGAACGAGCTCAGGATCAGTCAGATTCTTTAAGACTAATTTTAAACAACACATTTCTGGGACCAGTGTCTCTAAAAGTATAGAAGTTGCTTTATAAACTCTTTCTAATATTTAATGAAGCTTATATAAAAACCTCGTATAAACCTTATATAAAAACCTCAAAACTAAAATAAAAAGAAACAAAAAGTATAATTTTTTTTTTCCATTTTGTTGAAAAAACTTATGGGTACTCATTGCAAAAGAGACTAACTTTTATTCAAGTGTTTTGATATTTTACTCAGAAATGGAAAATATTTAGAGCAAGTTTGAGGAAGTGGATTGGAAGCACACGCGTTTTATTTATTCCTCATCTTGTTGTGTAATTTTTACTTTTTGAATCTCAGATATACACTCAGAAAACGTTGGCAATTAGAATAATTGTTTTTCTGACAAAATCCAGATCAATTGTATCTAAATATTTCATAAAACTGATTTTACATAATTAAAATAAATAAATTTATAAAAAATATCAAAGTAAGATTGAAAAGTGTTACTTTTTTCAATGATCTTACAGGTTCTACCTGACAAAACTAGTGAAAACCAAACATAGATAATTACTTTGTCTTGGACGATGGCTTGTAACTTGCTCAGTTTAAGTTGTATCCTCGTCTTTGCTAATATAGTCTCATTTATCACTGTGCATACTATCACAGTGTCAGATTCACTTATTTTGAGACTTTCTGCACATAACTCCCAGTTGTACCATTCTAATCTTGACAGACTCCCCAAATCCTTATCCAGAGGCGGGCTTTCTTCCCTTTGCAACTACCTCATCATTTTCTTCACAATTTCCCTCCTAGATTTGAATTCCCAGACTCTCCCACCCTCATTCCCAGGCACCATCTCTGCTTCCACCCCGGTTCCTTATCCTTATTTTTTTTTCTTCTCCCATTCCAGTCTGGCTCTCTTCCCACTGTACTGTCAGACATCTTTCTTTTCCTAATACCCTGGGAAAGAGAAAGAAGAGAAGGTTGAGCTAATAAAAACCCCAAAAAAGTTTTTATTTTCTTCTCTTAATTCCAGTTCTCAATCTCCTTCCTGCTCACACAAGAGGAACTGAAATTGCAAGACAGGGAAAGTCTAAGTGGATAATCTATAAATAAATATTTGAATATTAAAAAAATAATAATAAAGTTACATTAAACAGAGTATGAATGCTAGTTTTATCAACTTAAAAATCTTTCATCTCAACCCACAGCACAGTAGATAAAACCCCCCAAATGTACTCTAAAGATAAGTGAGTAAACTACAAATTTGGGTGTTCATATTGCAAATTTTTCATTTAAAAGGAACTTTACACACCTATGTTGTGTTGTATTGTATGTCAGAAATAAACAGGAAGGAGTGTAGGAACATCTGATGTTAACATAAAGCTAGCATAGTTTTGCAGCTGACTTGGAAAGTCAGCAAATTCTTTACATACTTGTTCATTTCCTGATCAATGCTCGTATATTCCTTTGAAACTAAATGACTTTGTATAATAAAGAGTGCTTCCAGATATTTTTTATATATACACATGAATATAAAACTGATCTTTAAAGTTTTTTTTCATGAATGAAAATATACACTGATAATTTTTTTAAAAAATATATTTGTATGTAATATCTGTTCAGTGGGGAGGTTTTAATGAAATATAATTTATTTCCTTATGATTTAGCAATTTCTACTTTTTCCTGTGTGTTCCACCATGGAAATTTCATTATTCATATTAGCATTTAGACCTTTGTTTTATTCACTGTCTGCCTCTGCTAAGAATTTGATGCATTTCCATTAAGCATCTTGCAAGTAAAAGGAAATAACCTCTGAGAAAAAGAACAAACACATTAGCTCAACAAAAGCAAAGGAGGACACATCTTAGAATGCAATTTATGAATAAAGTTGGATTAAGGCAAGAATGCCAGTGATTCCTACCACTCACATCCCCATGTCTTCATTTCAACGCAATCACAAACTTCTCTTCAACCATAAATTGAACGTGATGAGGAGAAAAGAAAATCTTATCAGCAACCCCTTGTTTGAAGTCCACAGTGTTACTGATATCCGAAGTAATATCAAGAGCCAGAGAACATTTTTTTCAGCAAAGGTGTCTGTATCAAAAAGTGAGGTAAGCAACAGTAGAAGTGCTGGGGGTGAGTAAAGGAGCAGAGAGCGGGCAATGCTCTCTTCTCATACAGCTTCTAAGCATTCTCCTGGCCTGCTGATAGCATTAGGATGCAGAACAAGGGGTGGGAACTGTGTAGCCTTACAGCATATTGGCAGCTTCCTATCAGCTGGCATATGGGCGAGCAATTCAAACAAATGGCTGAGCTTCTAAAGCTTTGATTTTTTTTTTTTTTTAATAATAAGTTCCCAAGAATCCTACCTTTAACCTTTTCCACCATAATAATGCCATTCCTCTTCCATGTACTTTCCATTTCAACTCCATATTATATTTTTATTCTATATGCCTTGACGTTTTTGAGATGCAAATTAAGCGTATGACAGAAAAATGAAAAGACAAAGCATAGGAAAGCAATCAATCTGCTACACACCCCTATGCCTCAGAGTTTTTTAATTGCCACTGGAGGACTTCAAGGAATTTCTAAAATTGATTGCAGACATACATACTCTCCTAAGAATTGAATGGTTATGTAAGAGCACCATCAGCTACCTATAAGAACCAAAATTTTCACAACATTGAAAAATGACTGTTTGGAAAAAAAATGTTCTATTTAATTTAAAGATGCATAAAAAAAAAAATGGAAGCAAGCAAGCAAACAAAAATTCTCACCAAGGTATTTAATCCATCTAGAACAGTAATCAAAGTGAAAAAAAAGTAATATGAAAAAAATCAGAGGTACTTACTCCTTTTCAAGTCAAGTCTAATGGCTGGTCAATGTACAATTTTCTGCTTTTTTTAAAACTCTCTTTTTTTAAAACTCTCTGATTACCTGCTGGATGACCTGCTAAGTCATAAGATGGTATATAAGAATTCAACATCCTAGACAGAGGATTTTAAAATAATAACTAAATGATCCAAACAAATTATTTCTCTGGTTGTATTTAGCATTGTTTTGTTTGGAACTTTGTTTCTAAACATATATATATATGTAAGAGAAAACCAGTAAAACTACAAAGTATTATATACCAAATTAAAATAAGTATTAGTTTAATTTTTAAAAGATTTTTTTTTTTTTGGTTGGAGATGTATTATGTCCAGAACTGAAAAAGATAATATTCTGCATGTTTCAAGTTTACATCTGTATTAGTTATTTGACCCTGAATATTGCCTGTGTCAATCCCTGTTAACAGTCTTTCCTTTGGTAATTCAAATTTTACTTGAATTAGGTTTTATCAGACAAAGGCATATTTTATCTACCTTTTTAGCCCAGCTGTGATAACTGTGAGATTTAGCTTTGGAGAAAATAAATGCAGAGTGTAGATCTCTCTGCAAGTTCTGTAGTTGTTACTGGCTTAAAATTGCTTCTTGTTACACAGGGAAGTAAAAGAAGAGGAAAAGAGTAAGTAGCGTATAATGATGTACAGTGTCTAATAGTATCAGTGGCTTCCTGGTTAGATCTTTCTATTTATTTTATTTTGGCTCCAACCATTAGAATGCATTGGCTGCAGTGCTTGCAGATGGAAACTAAGTACAGATGTGCCAACATAGACTCCAGGTTTGTGAGTATTCACTCTTTTATTATAAATAGAGCAAATAACTTTCCCTGGATCATCCAAGTTGAAGTTGAAAGAGTGTCATGTGTAAAAATGTGCCTTTTGGGAACAGTTGAAACTCCATGTACAACTGCACTTCCAATGCAATAAGATTATTTTTTGATGCTGTTCTGGGGTATATTTGCTTCTTTTAGAATCATAGCCAATAATATGGTTTTCTTGAGGACTTGTATGTTGCCTACTAGTTCTCCCAGACACAGCAGCAGTAGAAAGAGTGGAAACATATTTTTCTAACTGAAAAACAACATTATCCATTTGCACTCTTGTTGAGCATACCTCCATCGCAATGGGACATCATCTGATTTTGCACTCCTTGAAGAGCTTTTGGGAATATTAATCATTGATAGTTTTCTATTTTTCAAGATTTGAATCTTGAATTGATTCTCTCATTCAAATTCATGACTGAAATGAAGTGTTTTAAGCAGTTTTACTTGTCTTTTTGAAAGAGTTATGGTCTGTTTTGTACTTTTTTCCAGTGACTCAATGATAACTTAATTGAAAGGGTGATTTAGTGTCATACCTTCAGCATTCTGTCTTTTTCTGGGTTTTCCAACTAATTTCTGTAAGGTTACATAATAGAAAAATCCTTGAGAAACAAACAGTGTCTAGGGAAAAAAATAGACAAAAATAATTAACATCTGATTGAATATGCAAGAAATTGAATGGCAAAACATGAGAAATGACAAGCTGTTTCATGTCAATGTTTTTGGTCTGGATTTCTTGTAGTTTCATATCTTAATAGTTGAAATATTATATGTTCCTAACTGATACTTAATGTTGTCTCTTTGCTGCATTAATATTTAAATAAGCCTAAAGAGTTCTTGCTTTTAAAATATTCATGATTGCTGCTCTTTTATGTGAAACAAATTTCAAAGGAGGAATCCCTAATTCACTTATTATCCAATTCACATATCTTCTCACTTGCTAAACAATTTTTAGTGGTTTTATCCATGAATCTGAGTCAAAGTGCAAATTTGATAATTGTACTAAATTAACCAAGGTTGGGTAGATTTACATTTGGAAGTGTGGCAATCTATTTTTTTCAGCTTTCTTATTGACAATAGAATTACATGACTTGTAAAAGCAAGAATATTTTCAGGGAAAAAAAAAATTGTTGCAAAGAGTTAAAGTTTATCTGAAACATGTATTCAAAGCTTACTTCTACCCCTCTTGCTTTGATCTCTTTTAATATCAAATATTTGAACACTATTCTAGAGGTTTTAGCAGTGAAGGCCCCTTAAGAAATGTATATAATTTCTTCTTTGTATATAGGTTGGATCATGAAGGGTAAGAGTTTGCAGGACAGTATGGGTAAAGTAGGGGTGAGCAATGAATGCACACAAAGTCAACAAAAATGAGAAATTGCAAGAGCAGAGAAACAGAGGAGACACAGCTTGGTGTTTGTCTGACAGCTCAAGGAATGGTGAGGTAGCAGAGTTCATATGTACACTCAACTCTGACTGCAAGTCTGGTGGAAAGAATAACAGATTCTTTTGGTATGAGTACAAGAAGTGGACGGAGACTCTGAAACTACCAAATCATTTCACATGGAGAGCAGGTAACAGCTGCTGGTCCCCTTTGGTCATCACTGCTCTGGTCTGGATTTACCTTGGCGGCACAGGCACGACAAACTCATATCCTGTTATTAGCAATATGTTAAAATAGCACTTCCTTTACTCTTGTTTTTATTTTCAGATGTAGCTTGCGAAATTTACTCTGTTTACTTTTCTGATGAGCATCACAAGAGACTGATGCCAATCTGCAGAAGATTTTCCTCCAGCAATCTAAATTTGAGCCCATGGCAGACTCTGCAGGCAGTTTTGTTGGCAGCATCAGAGATACTTGTGTGTTTGCCATTTAATTAACTGTTGACAGACCATCTGGGCAGCTTAGTCTTTATGCATGCCATTTTCTTTATTTCACCTTGGAGTCTGTATAAGCAAGGCACAATCATTTATATGAAAAAAAATTTGTAAATATCCTTTGTGATCAATATGTAAGTAGTATTTTGAAAGCCATATTGCACTAAAAAGCTGGCGCCAATTAGCCAGTTTGCATACTTAGACATTAAGAAGGGGGGAAGATATTGTTTAAAATTGATTTTGCCACTTTTTTCCCCCTATTCCCTGCTCAGTACCTACACAATTATTTATCTAATTTCTCAGGTAGAAATCTGCACCACCATATTCCATTGCTTTCTTTAATTTCTTATTCTAGGATTCAGAAGAAGGTGAAAGCTTTGAAGATAGTTTTAAAAAGGAAGAGAAGAAAAAAGTTCAGATTAATTACGTTTTGTGACACAAACACAAATGACTATGCAAAATCTCCATTGCAAAAAGTGTTTAATAAAGTCATCATACCAAATTTTCTTTCATATGGTAACTTTTCCAAACTAGAATGCAATCCTATATCTAAGTGGGTTTTTTAAATATACTGAAGCAGAGAGAGTTTATAGTCTTATTTTACAAAAGTCTAACCTCTAATTTAGGATTCACGGTTTTGAAAATATTAACAATAAAATCCTAATGTAATATCTACAAGCAAAGCAAACGAGAAGTGTGAAATTCAATGCCTGTGAAAAAACCCCAAACAATCCAATCTAAACCAAAAAAAAACCAACACCCAAACCAAAGCCTGATAGATGAAATGATGACTCTAATGAGGTCAGTAGCAATAATGCCAGTGGAACTGAGATTTCACACCATCAGTGTAAAGTCATGTAATTACAGAGAGAGGAGTTCAAAATACATATCTGAGCTACTGGAGTCACTCCAAAGAAGCCCAACTCTGAACAAATTTCAGTTCAAATTAGTTCTAGCATTTGTCCATTGTTCCATACTTGCAAGACAGAATTACCTGTTAAATGTACATTGAGTGTTAGCATGTTCTCATATGCAGTTTTGAAAATGTCTTCCAACCCTTTACAGCTGGGGATGAAACCTCTTCCCTTTTCCTTATCCATAGTCATTGAAGAAATCAGAGTTCATCAGAGTTCTGAGAACTTATTTGTTGGTCTAGGTACTTGCTGCTATGACAAGATTTTTTTTTTTTTTTTTTTTCCCACCNGTACCTTTGGAAGCAATCTGTTTAAAAGTAAATGCAAAACATAAAATCTGACTTTTCTGCTGTTGGGTTACTGATTTGCAGGTTAATCTTTCTGTCCTTTTGTTTGTTTTTCTTTTAATAAAAAATACCAATACTAAATACATTACAAAGCAAATTTTAACTGTATCTCTATTGTCTAAAGATACAGTATTCATGTAGCACTTGCTATTGTGTATCAGTCGTCTTTAAACTATGGGATAAAATGTTCGGACTTCTCCTAAAGTAGCTTCAGTATGAGTTGCACTGTTTGAAAGTTAGACATGCAACAAGGAATAATACAGAATCATGACTTTTTGTTTTGTTTTGATTGGGGTTTTCTGGCATTGAGCTCTCTAAATACATTTGATGTTGGCCTTACGGAATTGCTGGCTAGTTTTCAGATGTTTTATTTTAATGGAAGGTTAACTCAGTGAAAAANCTTTACAGTTCTTATAAGATTATGAAAGTTATGAACAATAAACTGGCAAGTAGTTACTCCTTCACGGGTACCATTTGCATTTAATGCATGCTGGTGGGCACATAATCATTACCTCAGAAACTTCATGAAAGATGTATTTTTTCTGCTAATCTTAGACAATTATATGGCATGCCTAAAGATTTTATTCTCTTTTCATTAAAAATTAATAGAGGGAGGCAGGTACTTCCNAATACCAATACTAAATACATTACAAAGCAAATTTTAACTGTATCTCTATTGTCTAAAGATACAGTATTCATGTAGCACTTGCTATTGTGTATCAGTCGTCTTTAAACTATGGGATAAAATGTTCGGACTTCTCCTAAAGTAGCTTCAGTATGAGTTGCACTGTTTGAAAGTTAGACATGCAACAAGGAATAATACAGAATCATGACTTTTTGTTTTGTTTTGATTGGGGTTTTCTGGCATTGAGCTCTCTAAATACATTTGATGTTGGCCTTACGGAATTGCTGGCTAGTTTTCAGATGTTTTATTTTAATGGAAGGTTAACTCAGTGAAAAATAAAGGGCTCAACTCAGCAGAAAATTCTACTTGAATGAGTAAATTAATTTTCCATGCATATTACATTAGCTTACTATAGACTTCATAAACTAAATTCTTTCAAAAATATAAATGAACTGGGGGCTATGCAATCCAGGTGGAGGAAAGGATTTAAACCTTTGTAACAACTGTAGATTTAAAACATGCCTGTAAATAAGAGCATAATCTTATTCTGATGCACAAAAATTATCACAATAATAACAGAAGTATAAAATTAGGAATGTAATATGCACTTCTATGATACATTTGCACAGTAAATTAGATTAATTTCAGAGTGATGTTGCTAAGAAAAAGTTATGAGAATCATTTTACATAATTCATCAATGCAATGCATTTTGTTTTTAAACAGGGAGACAAGCATAACATTAAAATGTGGGGCTTTAAATGGAAGCTAAAGGTTTATAGCATAATATTTTATTTATCAGTATTTTTTTTTAGTTCTATTGTATGGTTATGACATATTTAGTCATCAAGCAAAGAAATATGTTTTCCTAGTAAGCTGAATTTCATTTGACATAATCTAATGTTACAAGGCTCTGTTAAACTGTATGTATAACCTGCTTACCTTGGAGTAAAATCCCATTAAATCTGTACAGAACCAAATATGTTCTTAAAAGGGAAGATCCCTAGGTTGGAAATTTCTACTTAAGTGTTCACAGGTCAAGACAAACCAACAGGACTCAATGACATCGGCTGCTAGCAGTCATGGGAATTAGATGTTTATCTAATAGTTTTTCTCTGTTGCAAGAAATTATTTGGTTTTTGGGGTTTTTGTTTGTTTGTTTTGTTTTTTCTTTCTTTTCTCTTTGACGTATTAAAGAGGGTCAGAAACATAAAAATTTCAGTGTAGTATCTCTAATTGTCTCATTTTTACACTCAGACTTATCTCCATATTTGCTCACAAAAAACTTTTCTTCCCTTATTTCAATATTCAGAAAGCAATATACCTGCATGCATAAGAGGGCATATGTTAGAACTGAATTAGTCCCATCACTGGAAAACACATCCATTACTGGTTTTCCTGGACAGAAGTGAAATTACATTTTTCTCCAGAACCTGGTGGCCCAGCAACCCATGTACTCTTATTTTCCCCTCTCTTCACAATAAATAGTTGAATACAGTACTTTCAGAGTTGCCAAAAAAGAAGCTTTATTTAAGATACACAGTACTAGATATCCCAGATCCACCAAGACAGACTTCTTTTTTCTTCCCTCCTTTTTATTTTTTTCTTTTTTTAAAGAGTGCATTGTATAATAAATGTGCTTGAATTTTGTTCAAATGCATTGCACTAATGC
>VXBO01012830.1:32533-48617 GCA_013400135.1 Rhinoptilus africanus
GATCTCACAAGGACACCAAAAATTAATGTTCTTCTGCCAAACGTAGTCCAGTTTAGGGCCTATTCTAAAAGCACATTTAAGAAGTTGAAGTCTTCAGAGAAGCTAGCTAAAGCTAGTTTCTTTTAACGTACATCAGTAGAAAGAGGTAGTGGCCCGCCTAAATATGAGGGTAGCAGAGCACTTAGCCTGGGCTTTGCAAGCCATTGGTAAATTTGTTTCTGTATTCCAACTTCGTTTAAAGTTTGACTTATTTATCAGGCTATAAGTTGATATAATGAGAAGTTTTAGTGGCTTAAATTCTTAAATGTAGGTCCTCTGCTGATCTGTACGTGGGCTGGTGTGAACACCACTTGCGAATTTGCTTGCTTCAGAGATACAGACTGCAAACACAACAGAAAAAGAACACCTTTCTTACATTTTTTTTCCATTAGAAATTACATTTTCATAACAGTGAAAAGTAATTTTAAAAATTCACATTAAAAAAACCCAAAACAACTGACTTTTTTTTCTATATACTTCCGTCTCTATTTAATGGTCTCCTTAGTTATCCTTAAGAGTATTTCCTGTGGCATATTTGCCACAGGATGATACTTTTCACTCTGGGTTATCCTTGGTTTTGTGCTGATAGTAGGCTTGTATTGTCTAAGACTTTACTAAAAAACAGAATTAAAGATCTTTGCTAAATGTTAAAAGCATTACTGGCTGATGATTAATAAAAAAGACTTCATGTTTGCTGGCATCGAAAATATTGATAATATGTAGAAAGGTATCATAAATATTATATGGGAAGAAAACAATTAAATATTTTAAAAGGATTGAATGATTCAGAATATTGAGAATAGATTACAAAGCCTCTCATCACAAGAGTTATTGCTCTAAATATGTCCAGGTCAATAAGAAAAAGACATTATTGCCATATAAGAGCTTTTATTTTTCTGTTTTCCCTAGTGACCAGGTCTGGACTTTTGGAACTTAGTAGGAAAAATTCCACTGGCATCACAGTTTCAGGACATGGGTTACTTTCTAATTTTCACTGTGCTTTGAGGACAAAAAATGGCTTCCAAGAAGTTTAGGCTTCCATGCTTAGGCAAGGGTTGTGGTGGATCTGTTAAAGGTGAAAAACCTCACTCTTGTCTCATGTAAAGGTAATAGGAATCTCACTGTGATACATCTTTCATTTTTTTTTGGTGATCAGATTTATTTTTTTAAAAACAACTTGCTAAGTGGAATAGGAAGTTAAATTATTGTTTCACATTAATTTTTATTTCAGAGAAAAGGAAATAATACATCAGCTAAACCAAAATTTAATGGAGTCTTTTGAGAAACCATCCAGGCAACTCCATCATTTTCCATGTTTTAAATAGCAGAGAACATCTGAGTGTTCCCCTCAATTAAAAAATATGGAAGAGTTAAAAATGTCATAAAGATTCTCTACATTAGTTGCCTTTTCAAAAGAAAAAAGAAATGTTCTCTGATATTTCATGTCCCAGAAATGTTTACTATATTAAATTCAAATTTAGCACAAAGTTATATTATCCATACCGGAACTAACTTTTTACTCTGTTTTTTCCTTGTCTTCTCCTTTTTTTTTCCCCTTCTAACCCTTCCTTCCACCAACAAACTCCCCAGACACAAAGCGTTAAATTATTTTGTAGACAATAAAGCTGCATATTTAATAATTTTTCTCAAACAATTGGACAGAAAGTTAAAGGAATGCTAGTGATAGTCAAAGATTTTGGTATTATTTATTAGGGAACGTTCAAGTTCACAGAACATTGCCAGCACTACAGACAATACTTTCAGACTGACACATTAAAAGTAGAAGAAACCCCCTCCATTATTTCAACAGCTTTCATTTGACATATTATGCAGTTGCTCACATACACAGCAGGAAATAAAGAACAGAAAACAGGCTTTCAAAAACAAATATTAAAACTAAATGTCTGTAGACTTACAGCAGATAACAAACAAACAAAAAATATTAATGACCTTTGGTATAATTTACTAAACTATGACACAGCTGGAAACACTGAAGGAAAAACCCATAAGCAAACCTTTCAGTAAACACAAATTCTGCTTAGCAGGGAAAGAAGAAATGCTCAGAAAACCCATTAAAACTCACAGTATGAAATGGTACAAAAAATTAAGAGACAACATAATACAGTAGTCTAAAATCAGCATGTAATATGGGAAATTAATAGAGATCATATCAGCTGAATTTCCTTTCTAATGGGAAATTACATTCCATAAATACTATCTGAAATACTTAATGTACATAAATATTTCTATCTTAAGTTAGAACTCTTACCAAAATGTGTATCTAAGAACATCAGATTTTTTTTTTTTCCTGAAACTATACGTTTGTTTGGGGAATTTTTTTGAGATCCCATATATGTTTCACTGTCAGACATTTGACATAATTGGACAAGTTATTGGACAGTATGTTGAAATTATGAAAATTCCTTAAGAAAATTATAGTTTATTATGGAAAATATTTGCAGGAAGGTACAAGAAGGTAGGCAATAGAATCCCTAGTTGGTTTTTGAAATAAGGAAACTTGTGACACTTATTTTATTTCTAGTGATTTTAACCTTACTTTTTGGACTTGCTGTTCTTAAACATTTTCCTATGTAATTCTAAAACTTGCAATGTGTGCACTCATATATGTCTAGACAGAACTTCAGGGGAAAAGAATACAAGTACAACAGTAATCTGGTTCTGCATTTTCTGTCTCTCAGTGGATTCATAATGGAACAGAAGTCTTTAAACTTAAATTGTGTTTCTTCAGCTCACCATATGCAGGATACATCTGTGTCACACCACAGAGACTAGCACAGAGCTAGTCAAGTTAGTTTAGATATCAGAAGCAGTGTAGCCATGTTAATTCTTGGATCAATATGCTGCACTTAATTCTGAAGCAAGGTATCTCTGCAATGCTATCCGTTGTGTCCTACCTTGGCTATTGCTTTTAGGGCACAGCACTTAGGTGAGATCTAGCCTAGAGAAAGAGGAAAAAGCATCCTGAGAAATAGTTTCCAATGCTTGAAATTAAGATGGTTGTTCCCAATTTATTCCTAAGATTTCCTGAGCAGAGCTGTGTTTCCATGCAATATGAGCACAGTAAATTCATTGCCAGAATACACCAGACTAGCTGCCTAGCATACATTGAAGTCAGTATGTGCATTCACGGTAGCTATTAGTCCAGGATACTTGGACATTCAGCACCTTGCTGGCACTAACCTGAAAACACATCCAGAAATCTTACAGAAATGCCTGAAAGTATTTTTTATCTTTTGGAAACTAGCACATACACTATCCAGTTGAGCTGGTGATAAGTAATACCTTATACATAAAAATACTGAAATGACAAGATTAAAATAATGAAAGTTGCAAAAGAATTGGCAAATACTAAGCAGGGATTTTTCTTGTTTCTGCCATTGATTTTTACACTGATCAGAGAGAGAAAGAAGAGCTTTCTGAAAATGGTTGCTAAAGCAAGAAAGGGTAAATAGAAGGACAAATGAAATAAATTTTCCCCTTATGTACCCAGTAACCCTGAAAGAGCTGTAGTGCTAAAAAATGATTACTTCCAAAAAAAGCCCCCTCACAAGCCAGAGTCTTTTCTTATGAAATGGGAGATTAATTCAAGGGCACAACTGGGAGAAGCAGGGGAGGACTGTAAATGCTAGATTAAACAAAAGGTTTAGACACCAAAAGATTATCCAGTGCAGTATCTAACTTTTAGGCACTCTCATAGGAGCACAAAAGCATAAGTTACAATCTTTCTACTTGGGACAAGGACATAGGAAAATTTAGAATGCCAGATGTTGAAAAACAAGCCTTAACACAGTCCGAGTTGGTCATAGGTTTCTGTCGGGATATAAATCCCAACCCACCGCTCTTTACTCCAGGCTGACGACTGCATGTGAGTAACCTTCTTCCACATAGTAGCTATACTTTATATATAAACATTGGGACTAGAGTTCATTTTTCAAAACCATCATTGCACGCCAATGAATATTTAAAATGAGAAAGAAAAGCAATCTTGGACATAGGCTGAAAACCATGGCACACACTTATGTATGCAGACAAAATACGTTCTGAAGTAGAAAATGAAAATGCATGTAGGGAAAAATGATGTTTTATGGATGATTTCTTATATAACTTAAATAAAACTTCAAAATAAAACACCTTTAAAGTTAAACACAGCAGATGAACAGAAGACTTCATCATATCCATTTGTATATTTGAGAGGAAATTATGAAGATTTGAACACTTTCACTCCAGGGAAACAATGAAAGCAGAAATCTCTGCTTTCTGGGTGATATAGAAGATGTGCAGTGGTCTCACCATCTCTCCTGCTTCAGCCATACAATAATACCAAAGTAAGCTCATTCAGTTCTTGATGAAAAAGCTGAAATCATAAGGCCTCCACAGAAAATTCCAGGTACTAGATCATGGCCATATGTACTTGCTTACAAGCCTGGACTATGGATGCACCTTTGCTAACAGCAGAGTTATACAGACTGCAGGCTACTGACAAAATGTCCAAGCCCACTTGTCCTATGTTGGTCCCTTTTTCTAGCAGAGGTATGGCTCAACTCTGACTTTAATTTATCTCTCACATGAAATCTTACCATCTTTGTGCACCACTGCACTTTTTAAGCAGATAGTCCGTGGTACATTCAGTTTATACATTCTTCACGTTGCCCTTCCGAGCGATCAGCTAATCAGAGTTTTTTGTTACTGCACTCACTCTGGAGTCACAGCATCACAGCTGATCAATCTGCTGTACCTGCCACACAGAGGACTCCACAGCATACAAGCGCTGGAGGTTAAGCATAATCCATACTGCAAAAACAGTAAAGTCCTTTGGAGTTTGTTTTCTTTTCTAATACTCATTAGGATTACCAAATAAATCTTTAAATGCTCCACTTTCTTTGAATGATGCTTTCAAATGCATGTACATATATATGTGTGTGTCTATTCATGTATATTTGTACCTCTAAGTGTATATAAACTTACATATATATATGAATATATGTGAATCTGTGTATATACATGTATACACTCACACATTCTTATTCATGAAGTGGATTTTTACTTTCAGCTTTGCTTCTAATAGGGACAGACCACAGTATAAATTGACATAGCTGAGCTAAAATCAAAGGGAATAAGGGGTTTATGACAGCTGAAAAGCTGTTGGTGCATTCAGATTTTGAAGAAGTCGTTCATATTAGTCATTTCATAGAAGGCAGAACAGACCACTGAGGAAATTTTTATGTTCAGTTGGTATCATTAAAAACTATGAGAGTAAGTAGGTTCGCTCACCATGCAATGGTGGTTAAGGTGTATTAAGACCCCAGACAAGCCTTGATCTCACGCTTTCAGAGGGTCTCAGCAGAAACAGTCGGTCACTCCCTGGAACTGTATTGGAATAAGACAGCACAAATCTTAGCAGACAGGCTTTCTCTCAGACTTATGTTTTGAGCTATATTCTGCTCCTGTTTACAATCTTTCAATCAATTTCTGTTCCAAGAGAGTTTGAATTACTGCTGGCTAAATTATGAACGATAAATTAAGAATACTTGATTTGAATCAGTGAATCATTCTACATGGACAAATTGTTTCCATATTCTGTGTACAGTTTGGATAGAATAAAATTAATTTAATTCATTTGAAAGATATCAGGATTGAGAAACAATTTAGTGGATATTTGACCAAAATACCTTTTGCAAATATCCTATTATAAAATGTATCTAATTCTGTGATAGAATTCGAATGCATCACATTCTGTGAGGCTCATCTGCTTCTTCTCCTACCAATATGTCAAAAAATTTCCATTAGTTCTTCATTTCTTATTTCATATCAATCTGTTATTTTTCCATCATAATTGATTTTTCCTCTCAATATTAGTTCCATTATTTTATTATAATAAATACCTTCCTTCTTTTCCTCTGGTCTTTAAAAAAAATAAAGGAAAGGTTTTCTCTTTAGAAGAACCCTCAACTTTTTGATCACTATCTAAGAAGATCATTAGAAAAGATTTTTTTTTTTACCTTTAATAATCAATAATCTACTGATTTGATTTTACTGACAGGTATGTTTTGCAATGCCTCATCATGTTTTCTCCCATCAGAGGTTATAGCTATGAGTTCTCAATAAGAAATGAAATGTGTTAATATTTAGAAGTGCTAAAGGAGGAAGAGGGGTAAGTGCCACAAAATATAAGCAATGAGATATCAAGTCAGTTGGATTCTGATATTTTTTCCAGACATCACAATTCTCTTTTTTTTTTTTTTTTTTAAACATAACAGCAAACATATTAAGATAGCTTTTAATAGCATTATCATTACCATCAGGAGGTTAATAACTGGGGGTTCAATGAGATGAAGACAGGGGCCGTGATTGCTCTAATTTTCTGTCACCCCATAGTTTTTCCTTGTGTTACATTTCTGGCATATATTTCACTTCACTTCCACACCAACTTGAGGAATTGTATCCTGAAAAGTTATCCCACCATTAAGGGTAAAAGAAACCCTGTAGTCAACTTTTTTTTCCCTTTTCATTTTGACTCATTACCTGTTTTAATTCCACTGAAATTGATGTCCTGAAATATAGCCCTTCTACAGAAATTCTTGAAGCTATTCCTTCCTGTGCAATCATTCAATAACTAAAGACAATTTACCTACTATTTATTATGATCACTTAGTTCTTTACACACTTACCTAAGTGAAAATGTATAGATATATGCTTATGTGTCTGATCTTTGTTTTTCCTTCTTTTTTTTTTTTTTTAAGTGGGAAGTGATTAGATCACTTTCTTTATGCCTAACTGTAAAAGCTTTTGTATATAGTATGGAAACATTTATTTTGATTAAGGCCTCTTTATGTTTCTAACATGTCTAATAATTAAAGCCCAACCCACAGAATTTCCACTATCATACGTATATTTTTTATTATAATTGGCTACTCTTATAAATATTTCTGATAGTTTTTCCTTTTCTATTCTCTTTTCTATAGACTTTTAAAATCTGTACCAATTATTTATCTTAGTTTGTCATATTATCAGGGTTTTCCTAAATATCCTATTGCACAATCACTTCTCGCTGTAGTCTTAAAGGCAATCAGAATTTAAGAGGAATATTTTTTTTATGTTGAAAGTCAGACAAAATATTACACAAAGTTCCTGTTATTTGTTTAGCTTTGCAGTTAAGAAAAGCAAGGGAACAACTTGATATAAATTCCTTTGATATTAATAAGAAAATGAAGAGGAAAAAAGTTTAAATAATAGTTCAAGCCAAATAATAATTCAAATTATGTAAAAAATGATAAAGATGGTTTCTCAGGAAAAATTATACAATTGTATCTTGTTTACAAGTCCTCCTGATATGACAATATATATGAAAGACTAAGTAACTGATAATCATTATTAAAAAAAAAAAAATCAACATAATATTCATTGTAATTTACTATATCATTGTTGACCCAAAGGACAGACCATACTGATGGCAAAGGAGATGAAACAGTACTTGGCTACATCTCCTAAAATTAATTCCTGAAAGCAATAGAACGACCCAGCTATATTTCTCGGGATAATTAGTTTTATTTGTCTATTTTTTAAAGTTTGTGAACAGATGCCTCTGAAATAATATTATTTCCTAGATGTGTATTTAAGCTCTGCTTGAATCATCCCTTGGTGAAGTGAAGGAAAAGTCTGAATATTACTTTCTGTATATTGTGATATCCCAATTTATTGCAATACTTTAGAAGAGTTACAAAGATTGAGTTAAAGGTTTTACAAGCTAATAAGAATTAAGGAAAGGGGAAAAATTAAAAATGGTGCATATTAACCTTAGCTCAAGTAGCATGTATTTCACCTCTGTGCATAACAAAGGGAAAAAAAATTGGTTTTAGCGGTGTTACTGAATGCTCACATCTCTGCTGAATTCACAAGAACTATACGAACTTGCATCAGCTAATCAGTACATAATTTCTTCTTTTGCCACACTCTATGTATTATAGAGTGGACCTTTTTGATCTGTGAATTTCTTGTTCTGTAGCTGAAGTAGTTAGCTTTGAACTGAATTTGTAGAGAGTGACTGGGGGCATTACTTGTTACTTTCAGCTCGCCTATTTGCCATCAGGTGGATAAAGATGCTAGACCTAGAAAGAAATGAGTGGTCAGCAAAGGTGCTCAAAAAGAGAATGACAAAGAGGTTGGGTTTTTTTCAAGGGGGTCAGGGTTTGGTTTTTGTTTGTTTGTTTGTTTGAATAAGTGCATCCACTGTTTCCAGTCCTGAGAGAAAGTAATCTCAGTTCAATGGAATTTATATAGACCACTGTATATGTATGTGTAATCATCTTTATAATCCTCTCTTTTACAGGATGCAATTTGCGGTGCACACATAATGTTTTGCTTTAAAAAAGCTTTTCGGTGCCTCTGTTTGACTGTTGTCACAGCCTTTTGAGAAAAAAACTGTAGAGGTCAAATCAAATGGGCTGCCTGATTTTAAAGTACCTGTGTACAGCTACAGGGAGCTGAATATGAGTAACGGTTGTATTGGCGTATAGTACATGTTAGGGAGGAGTGAAGGCTTGTCAAGCAAAGACATTAAAGGGAGAAGAAAAGTGCATTAAAAATTAAGCGTTCACCTAGAACTGCATCTTTAAAGGCCAATTTTGGAAGATACAGTTCCAGTGTTAGGAAAAGCAGCAGCAGCTATGGCACTGAATTTTTGCATGGCAACTGAATTGCAAGTAAAGCTGTATTGGAGCTGGTGTACACAAGTGATACCAACTCTGTGCCCACTGCAAAAAGCAGTAACTGGTGCAAAAGTTCCATGTATAACGCAAAACACCCAAGTTTTATTTCTTTGTCGCTGGTGATAACCTGCTCCAGATGCCGTGCAGCATCTTGGAGTGGCTGTCATTCACAAGGACTGCCATTGTTATTTGCCTCAGCCCAGGAGATTAACATCTTCCTCTCCTACAAGCCTCTTCTGGAAGCCTCCTAATGGAAATAAGGGTGGCAAAGGCTAGTCCTTAAACTAGGTTTAATCTCAGCTGACTTTACGTGCCTGTGGTATATCTCCATTCCATATGGAGGATATTCTGATTATCTAAACCTATCTCTGTGGAATTAGAGAAAGGTAACACTTCTGGAAATCTCTCCAAGCTCCTGACCTAAACTGTGCTGGAAATGGAAGAATGGAGAATATCTAAAGTACTAAAAAAAGCAAAACTTTATTAACAGCAACAACAAAACAACAACAAAAAAGAGGTTTAAAAATATTAACTATCCCACATATTCAGTGGGATCTACCAGGAATCAGACAGTATTTGCACAAGTGCAAACACTTAGAGCTCTGTTAGGCAATAGGGGGATAAGATATACACAGTGACAGAGGTCACTGAACAGGCATGATCTTTATTAAACAGAGCAACTCGGCCTGGAGATTATCAGCCAGAGTTCATTGTATGATCTTTTGAGCACAAAGTTTCCTGTGCAAGTTAAGGCTGCTCTTTTCCAGACATTAAAGTGCTCACTTCAAACCTGTTTTCATTTGTATGAAGAGCTGTGAAATTTTGACTGTGTATTTCTTTACCTGAGCCTCTCTCCTGTGCTTTTCTCCTCATACTCCTGCAGCTCACACTGATATTTCACCTGGACTGGGAGGACTGAGAAAGGCACTCTTTTCCTGGCACACTGAAAGGATGAAAGACAATAGATACAAGCTGCAGCAATGGAATTTTCTTTTAGATATGTGGAAAAAAATCCAAAGTGTCACTGGTCAAGCAGTTAAATAAGTTGCAAACAGCTTGCTAAGAGAGGCTGTCTCTTTGAAGACATTAAATATTTGACTAGACAAGACCCTGAGTAACGTCACTGAACTCTGAGGTATGCCTTCCTCTCAGTCAGCACTACACCAGGTGATGTCCAGAGGTCCCTACCAATCTAAATTAATCTTTTATTCTAAAACTAACATATTGTATCTGGTTAAGAGAATTTCTTTTCAACAAGAATATCTAATACACAAACATAACTCAATATTTCTTATTATAAAATTGTGAAAGGAAACAAAAAGGAAATATTGAGGATAAGAACGTGAAAAACCTAGGACAATGTTTATTACACCAGAAATAAAACCAAACTACACTGGTTTAAGTTGGAATTTCTTGCTTTATTTTCTTTTTGCTTTCAGACTCCTTGGACATTACCATTCTGTAAAGTAATTATCTTCACCAGTTTATCTGTCCCAGTTGTTTTACCTTTATTAGACTGTACCTTTTAAACCTTTATAAAAAACTTGCTGTTAAAAAAGTTTTCCTTGGGAGACTAATTCATGTTGTATTCTGTACACATAAGATGCATGCGTTGTCAAATGAACTTGCTATGTCTTTATATCTTTTCCAAAATCAGCATCGTGTTTAAGATTTAATATTTTCCCTCACTACCCAGAATGGTGCTGCTCTGGTAAATGGGGATTACAGTGCAGTAGTATCAGATATTTTCTGCAGACTTCTGCCTCCATCGGACATATGTTTTAAATAAAAGTTGCCGTAGGTCCCACACCATATCTATTTTCTTTTCCTTAATTCTGTTGTAATAGTTATTCTATCCAAATTTTATCTCCCAGCAATAAATGTAAAACTTAATTTAAGCTATACCAATTAGATCTGGGTTTGTGATTTTATCTCCTAGTTACACATTTAATAGTTGATTTAAGCTACACAAATTGCTTTAGATCCTGGAGAAAGAGGGGGTGTGATCCTGATAAATCATACCGGGTTTCAGATGAAGTGCAAATGTGCTTGGTTAGGAGTTGCTGTTACTCAGGTTCCCTATGGTTTTCTTTACACTAGTAATTGAGCAAATTATAGGTCCAGTCCTATAAACCTTCAGCACATGAAACTTCTGTTTCCAATAGAAGCTCCGGTTGTGAGGGGGCTTGTTCCTAATCCTGGGGCCAGCCAAAACTGAGGGGTCGTGAGGGGGGTGAAGAGGCAGTATGCAGCAGCTCTGTCCCAGGAGCAGACTGAAGAGAGTGGCCACTTTTTCACAGCTTCTCTTTTACCCTTTTCTCCTTGCCTTGGAGCAGAAAGGAGAGCAAAAAATTTTACTCCTCCTTACTCTCCTCATTGTGAAGTTTTCTTTGCTCCTCCAGATATTATACCAATGACTTTGACTTGATCTTACCTCTGCTGGCTTCTGTGTCAGAGGATTAATAACATTCCCACTCCTGACTGTAATCACAACATGAACAGGGAAAACACAGGCATTTGAAGAAAAATACCTTTTAACAGGACTGAGTGCCATGTTTCTGAGACAGCTCTGAAGAAATTCACCTTGGAAATTAAGTTTATGTGTCTGGCAGGTAGGACAGGTACCTCAGGTTGTCTGCATGCTTCATTCTGTTCATACTACCTTATCTGCCCACAGACCTGTTCCTCACATTGAAGGGTCATTTCAGCTCAAGTCCATGAGACACCTTTCTAGATTAGGCTATATCTTATCCCTTCACTTCCATACATTTTAGTAGAAAGGTATCTTTCCACAAATGAGCATAGATAATATAGAGGATTCCAGCCATTCCTGGTTAACACAGTTACACATTTTGGTAAATATATGGAGGGAGTCTTAATAATGAAATTTTAACTGGGATACCAAAAGTGATCTTAAGGCATTTGTATACTCTGATGCCAAAACGGGATTAAATAGTTGCAAGGTGTTGATCCATTAGTGGTCATCCCTTAGGTACCTCCATAGTGCAGAGCTAGGGTAAGAGCTTGTACTCTGAAAACACATCAACTTGCAGGTACTGGTCATCTGCTAAGAAAGCTGGTGTAGGGAAAGGAACGACATTTTGCAGGAAGGATTCTAAGATGGAAGTCTACAAATTGCACCCAAAGGAAGACTCTACTGAGAAAGATTTCCCAGAAGTGGTTCTGGAAGGTCTGAGGACTTCTTTAAGGAGTTAATTGGAAAAGACCTTGGAGATCTAGCTGAAAACCACAGTTTCTATTTAAAATTAAATGTTGTTCGGAAAGTAAATCTCATTTAAAAAAACCCAAGATAGAGTTATTGAGCCAATATAGAAAAAGGATTTATAAGAGTATAAAAACTACCAGACTTTCTCTCAGCTCAATCTTTATCTCAAACTGAAAATCAAACAACTTAAAAAACTCCTCAAAACCAACAAACTGAAAAAAGCAGGTGCCACAACTAAATGCAATCAAGAAAACTGCAAGCTGTATTCTTACCCATAAACTTTAACCTGCATGCTCATTTTTGGGTGCATATGGTATTGCTTATATTTTTTGTATTTCTCCTTTGAACTTATGTCAGTTATGTAAACAGCTTGTTGGGCATAGTCCTTCTGTATGCACACACTGATCCTCAATTTTAATGATACTGTGTAAGGCAGAGGTGGCCATACTTGTATGCAGCAGAAGTCTAAAAATGTTGGCAGTTGGTATTTCATAGTTAAATTATAGCTAAGTGCCTCGTGAAATTTGCAGATCTCACTGAATTTTCTTCTGTAAAATCTATATTTAATAGTATAGTTTCATTGAATGACATGATAACCAATACCTTTAAAATAATCAGGGTGTTCACAACCTGCTAATAATATATTTTAAGAAATGGTACAGTTGATTGTAAATGATAAACTTCAGCATCTACTATCATTTGCTTTCCCCTTCTTCCTACACTGCATACATGATACTTATGAGCACTGCATGTATTATTATCCCTTACAGAGGAGTATTCTGGACTTTTGTTTTTGTTTTTGTTTTTTTCTCACAGAAGATGTGGTATTGGAGAGATGACACACTCTGCCGTTACTCAGAAACCTCTTGCAAATTCTGGTTCCAAATGTGTGAACAGGAATGCCAATGTGAGCAGAGATCTGCAGAGAATGGTACACATTCAGGACAAGCACCTAGTTTTGAGACTGTTAATTCTTTCCATCTATAGTTCACATATGGCAGTAGATAGATAGTCCAGGATTTACAAGAGTGGTTATACTAATGTCTTTCTTTTGCTTTGAGAGTATTTTCCCTCAACATTTCTGGTAAAGAAGTAGGAGAGAGTGGGAGAAGAATCACTTTTGTCTATTTTTAGATGTAAAGTTTAGTCTCATGTCACAAATAAATACTAAAACAGATGGCTATTTTGTCACAGCACTATATATATTTTTGTATAGACACACACACACCAAGCACACAAGATTACTAACAAATAATTTCTAATTTTAAATACTAAAACTATGAAATCCAAGGAAGCTTGTACTTATTGCAGTAACTGAAACCTCTTACTTGCTCCCTTTGATCTGAGAAAAGCATGGGATGAAAACACAGTAGAGAGATGTGCTGGACCAAAATGTACCATGTGACATCATCAGTGAGGAGTTACAGCTTATATTAGCTTTTGTAAGGGGTACACCATATCATTTTTTAAATAAAGAAAGTTTTCTTTTTTCATTAAATTATACAAAAATTAAGTCTGTTCTTGCATCTTTGAAATCAATAGAATTTTCCCATCTCTATTACCAAGGACAAAATCCAGCCAAAGTGTATATTCACCTGGATATTTACTAATCTGAACCTGGTAGGAAGTTACGATGTGCAAACTATCACTTTATCCTTTTTCTGGAACTCTGCCTGCATATGGTAATAGCCTCACTGAAATAGGTAAAAACTGGGCAGAAAAAATTACTTCAGAAAGAATTTTCTATATTCTGCCCGGACTATTAAAGGATTAAGGACTCAGCACCAAGCAGATTCTTATTTTGACTGCTGTTGTATAAATAGAAACGGAAAATGAAAATTCAGTTCACTAGTTAACTCAGGTATTTCTTATGTATGATGATGAACAGTTTGATGAATGGACAAGCCCTGCAGGAGATTAGATACATGACCAACAAGAAGCAGCCAAGGGAACCAAGCAAAACAGGCAGAGATGAGAAAGGCCAAAGTAGCAAAAAGATTTTTTTGGGATACTAGCGTGACATAGTGAAAGCATCTCAAATAAAAGCAAAATAAATAACTGAAAGATATTATGAGAAGGCAAAAATAATCTTACATAGCTATTACATAAAAAAGTGCATGATCAATTTTGAATGTATTCCGTTATTTTACTTGAGAAAATATTTAAGAAGTTCATTTATTTTGATTTAAAAAATAGTCCACAACAACCTAAGCCAAAATATGAAATATAGGCTCACTTATTTTTGAATTTCAGGAAAAGCTTATTTGAGGTAACTTATAATCTATGACAACTCATGATTTATAAGATAATTTATAAAATCTCATATTTCAGCACAAGGTAGCGTCCTTTACTGGATGATAATGAACTAAATAAGGAAGTAAATACAGAGTATTTAAGCATTGCAAATTATCAGGGAGGAGGCAAAGGGAAAGGGCAGGAAGAAGGCACTCATAAGATTTTGTGAAACAGTTGTTTTCACCTATTTGTGCAAATTTATATCCAGCAGAATTAAAGAAACCCAGTGTTTTTGTGTAAACTAATGATGCAATATGACACTTGGTTTGCATTCTGTCATATTTCATTGAGCTTCCTATCTAAACTTCTTGAAAAGATGGAAGAGCTTGATATCATGAGAAGCATATATCCTTGTAAGGGAGTGTAGGTAAGAATAAATATATTCTGTTGGTTCTAAGGCTGAAGAAGCCAGTTATTTCAAATAAATATAGAGGATGCTGACCTGATACCTAGTTTCATCCTGACATTTAATTTATTTCTGTTAATTAATTTCAATTAGCAGACCCTACTCAGTGAATTATTGGAAGTGCCTTTGAGCAACAGACTATTTCAGATAATTGACACCATGACAGGCTGCTAACAATCTGTGTGATAGGCTGCAAGATTTCATAGCTGCCAGTGGACAGCGGTTTTACAAATATTCGCATGCATGATTAGAAGAAAATGATTATTTACTGAACTGTCCATTTTATAAATCTGTCAAGCTGATTACAATTCATTGTTATTATTGTTATAGCCATTATTATTATTTTTTTAAATATGTCTAAATTCCATAGCAGAACAAAAAAAAATATATTTTAACAAATTATAGAGTGTAGATTTTTCCTATAATGTTCCTTTTCAGTTAAAAAATCTACTTTTTTTAGGAGAGAACTTTTATGTGCTTGTGTACTGGCACTGGATACAAAAGACTCATCTTTAGCTGATTTTATTTCACTCTGAATGAGGCAGAACAAAGTTTTGAACAAAGTACCTCATGAGCTAACTTATATCTCAGACCCGGCCCACTATGACTGTGAAGGGATGAAGAGTCCAGATTTACATGTCTGACTTTTAACAGGTAAATCCCCTAATTTTCTGGTTTTTTCCTTGTCTTCTAAAAGCAGATGTGTGAAAATTTGTATTTTTGTATATATACATATTCTTAGTAACAGTTTTTACTGTTTCATACAGTCAGCCTCAGAGCTTGGGAGATAGGCAGAGAATCACGGAGAGACCAGTCCTCTGGTTTATTATGCATTCAGGGGCATGAAAGATGGAATTTATGCCTAAAAGTATACTCATAAGGCAGCTATATTCAACACTAGCCCATGATTATTTGCACACAAGCTAAAAGAAAACGTATGTATTACTCATACTACTTTGTTAGACAAACTGAATCAAGGTAGGTCTCTGACCACTTTTGCAGACAATAACCATTACTGAGTAATTAGAAACTCAGATAAATGTGTAAGTTTTTTAACCCGTGGGAAATGAGTAGGAAGAAAGTATGAATATATTACAGATTTACCAAATTAGCATGAGGTTCATCTCTTACTTTTTAAAGGCTTCAGTTTGTAAAGAAAACATCTATAACACCCTTTAGCACCTTTCACTTGGTGATCCATGATCAAAATTAGAAATAGCTTTGCAAAGTGCAAATCATTCCAGACAAACATGAATACTTTGTTTTGATAAAGTGACAAAACCAGTTGGTGAGGGGAATGAAGTAGATGTGATATATCTAGCTTTTATTAAAACATTTGATATAGTGTCAAATGAAATTCTACTCACAAAATTAATTCAAATTGGCATGGAT
>VXBO01012834.1:0-35568 GCA_013400135.1 Rhinoptilus africanus
AAAGTCCTTGGGATGCGAAATGATGCTAAATCAGGGCAAAATATGAGACAAAAGCTGCTTATAAAGGGATTCAGACAACTTAATCTATATTTTGACTGATATTCTCTGGTACAAGTCATCCGAACTATCTCCTTACCAGTTTTGCCAGGCTGTAAAATGAGAAAAATGTTCATAAGGTAAAGAGAGAGAGAAAAAAGAAAAGCTATTGTCACTTTGAATTTGACACTCCGCACTGGCAATCCTGCCAATGCACCACCTGTAGTGGTATTCTGCGCTACAATCAGTTCCCTGCTCTCTGGCATCAGGGTCTGGGACAAGCTGCACACTGACGTCATGCAGGTGTTGGAAGCACAGTGCAGAGGCAACCACACTCTTCATCCATAGTTGGCTTTGAGCTGGAGCCAAGGAGGCTAGCTAGAACCCGAGTGGTTTGTACAGAGCTGCTGGACAACTCTTCACTCAGCTATTAATGATCTGGATTATTCACCTGACATTATACAGATAGCTGACTGTTATGGTAATGTGGTAAAAAATCTCCCAGTCTGGCACTGTAAAAAATGTGCATAAAATATAGTCAGCCTATGCTTGTCCCACCCCTGCCGGAGGGGAACAAGGAAAAAAGCCACAGAGATAGAAGAAGAAGAAGAAAAATGGTAGGCATCCTGAATGCAGACGGTTTGCAGCTGCACTGAGCCCACCTGCACAGGTCTGCCTGCAGGCTCAAACAGATTTCAGTGCATTGGTCCACCATCTGGTTACCATGTGGACAGCACCTTCATGGCTGGGAAGAGCACTTGGACTGCATGTGAGCCAAGCTGTGGCTTCAGATATGATGCATAAAGGTGAGGTCCCTTTTAAAAATCTGCAATTTTGCATCCTCTTTCCTGACTGAATAATCTCGCCACACAGGACAAAAACTGCTCTAAATTCTTCATTCTTGAAAATAGTGTTTTGTTGTCTTCTCCTCATGAAAACTTTGAGGTGTATCGGGTAGTCCATCTGGACATTCACATTACTGGTGTCAGCTGCACCTCTTTGTAAAGCTGCCAACTCTGCTTTGGATGTGCCCCTTTCCCCTTTCTCAGCTGGCTGTTCTTCCCTCACCTTCAGTACCATGCCTTTGCTCAGACAGGGGACATCATCATGGATGTGCATCACAACATAGCATAGAGCAGGGTGGTGGCTTTGTGGCACATAGTGAGCCACAGGCTGTCCTGCAGGACCCAGGTAAGCACCCCATAGGAGACAGGCGTTCCTAGCTGTGAGTCTGCTGCGTCAGCAGATGCACCAGGGTTTGTATCAGAGCCAGCAGCTGGTCCTCATGTGGGGCTCCGAAGCAGGACAGCGACCTGGTGTTACAGATGAACAACAAGACATGGAAGTAAAGAAGGTTTAGGAATACAGGGTATAGGACAGGCAAGAAGTTGACAAGAGGGGGACATCAGTTTCGTTTGAAGAAATGCAGTGAATGCAATTAGTCATCTCAGCTCTCAGGCACCTGAAATTTTGGGAATTGGTTTGCAGTGGGAAAAAGTGGGACTGTACTGGGAACTAGACCATCATTTCCATCCCATTTCAGACTCTGCCTTTCATGGTGATGGAAGCAACCTTCCAGCTATTAGCTGAACAGGAGCCCAGCACAGGGAATTATGCCCAACTCTTCAGACAGCCTGAAGCGAAGGGATCTCTGTGTGGTTGTAAGCTGATCCCATTCGTCTCAGTAGGGTGTTCAGGCTGAAGGCTAATGATGATAATTGAAATGTCAACATTAGCTATTTAATTCCATGGCAAACAATTATTGTTTATCTCTATAGCTTTTTGACATTTATAAAAAGAAAATGTTTCCTCTACTGTGGTAAGTAGATGTCGTATCAACCAATTGCTAGAACTGCTACAGATCTTCACCTCAAAACTATGTCTGAATCAAAGTATTGTGTAGTTTGTATAAAAAAACCACCTAAATTTTCCTACTGATACCACGATGTAAACATTTCATAGCTGCTAAAATTGCTTACTATTCCCCCAGCCAGCTACCAAAGTATTCACATCTAATATATTTCAACAATTGGTTATTATTTATTAAAATATTATATAAGAAATTTTAAAAATTTATCCTATAATAATTTACTTTATAGTAATTTCTACAATATATCGAACTTTTCCTCAGTACAAATAATGGTGTCAAACCAGAAACTGAAAAACAAGGGGCACTCTGAGGTAGGTTGCACTGAATCTAATAAAAGCTAATAACAATAATAAACAAACAGCACAGCTACTCTCTGAAGGCACCACATTGCATAGGGAGCTATGAAAAAAAGCCATATGTAAGAGCCTGTCTCGTAATTCTCTCATTTCTCTTAACATCAGCCATGGCCAGCGTGTTGCAGAATTTTTCAAACAATACGACTGTGTCTTACTAAAGTATAGTCCTGGCTGATCCAAAATGGGGAGTTTATTTCTCAGGAGCCACAGGGCACCATGGCCATCTGATCTTCCCACTTTGGGAGAGCAAACCCTGAACCAGAGGAGTGAAAAGATGGCTGGGATCGTGGTGCGCTAAAGGGCCACACATCAGCAGCTCATCCCTGCCATTGCCTGGGGGGTCCATTTAAGCTTGGGGAGGCCCATGCACTTCAGGAGACACCTGTTGCAAGCCCAGCTCTGGCACAGTGAGATGCTGCATCTTATCACCTGTTTTGAAGCCTGGCTACTGTGATGTCTCCAAGAGTCTCATCTTCAGCGTCTCACCTTCAGCATCTCACCTGGGACCGCAGCACCAGTAGCCATGATGGGAGCTGACAGGCTGCAGGTGGGACCGGTTCTCCTTCTGCCTTTTAGCTCAGGAAGGAGATCGCTCCCACATGGATCAGGTTTGCAACCATTTTACTAATGCGATTTAAAAACAACAACTACCACAACCCACTCACCCCTCCATTCAGTAACATGCCATCAGACACCTTTCACACCCTCCCTCACATTTCATCCATTTTAAGTTTTTCCAAAAGACCTAAAGCTGGTAACACTGCTGACCCAGTCATATTTTCCTCTTGTCAGCTAGTATTTAGTAGACATACAGGATTATATCTGCTCTTCTTTTTTTGCTTCAAATGAAACTTTGCTAAATACAGCCTGAAATAGCAAAAAAACTTGCTGTGAAACTACAGTAAGCAGTTCAAAAGAGCATTCTGGCAGTAAAATTATTTTTAGCCAATTACGTTCTCTATCTCTGTCTCTCTTATCGTTGACACTGCTCTTTAAGCAAGCCGCTTGTTAACATTGTAGAAGTAGCTCACAGAGGCCTTGATGTGGTTTAATGTGCTCTGTGCCTTCTAAGGACTCTGACTGCAGGTTTTGTTTGCATACATCTCTCGTTAGGTTAGGTCATGCAGCACCAGGGTACTGTGCAGCTCACCCAGTAGCCTAATCCACGTTGTTATATAGTTTTGAATTATCGTCTTGAGCTTGTGTCCTGCAGTCTGCTACTGGGTGCCCACCTTTTTTAATATTATCAATCAACCAATATCTAGGCAAGGACTTTCTGAGGATGCCAGCACAACATGGCTGAAATCTGCTTTGATGGATTATCTTGAACAAAGGGTTTGTCTTCTAAGATCCGTTAAATGAAAAAAAAAAAAAAAAAGTGTACTCTTTCTACGTGTCTAATACTGTCTGAGTTTATTTGGCCTCCTAGTTGCTTCTCTATACCACAGCTCTGCCTGAAACTTCCTCATGCTGTGACACACTTTGGCAAAACCCAAGTCCGATATGGGAGCTTAGTCCACAGTGCCTGCGCAAGGGGAGTCCACTTGCCTGGGTAAAACTCAGTTCCATCCCCAGTCTCTTTTCATGCGGTCATATTCACACAAAGGCATCCTCAGCTCTTCATTTGATCTTCCATGTTGTCCCTCCGCACAGCTTATCTCCTTTTTGTTCAAATCCTCCCCAGATTCACCTCCATTGTGCATTGTAGATGCAGTCCCTTGACATAATGAACTCTCTCACAGCTGTAGAAGTTACTGTTGAATTGCTGGTTCTGTTTAAAACATCAGGATTCAGTGTTACCCAGCTGGTCATCTGAGCAGGAAGAACTACCTAATGGGCTCATTTGCTGCTCTCTGGTGCATGGGAGACATGAGAGACTTCTGCAGGGCAGCCGGGCAGCACCATGGCTTGGTAGGTTGAAAATGAAAAAATCTGGTCACTTCCTTTCCTGATTAAATGCCCACTCTGCCCTACAAATATATAAATGAGAAAATTCAAATTTGAGGCTAATTATAATTTTCCATTAATAAGTCAAGCCCACATTTTGTACAGAGAAAAAAAAAAAGAAAAAGAAAAGTTAGTGCTTTAGTGCTAGAAATAATTTGTTAACCAAAAGAAGTGGCTGAGACTTTCCAGCTTCAGGATCTGTGTCTTTTCAAAACAAATATTCCAGTTTCACAATACTTGCAACACAGCCTGATCAATGCTAGCACGCGGCTTCAGGGATGGATCACCAGGGCTGAAACTGCTCTCGCTGGAAGGTTTGATCCAGTTCTACTCAAAGTCCATAAAATGCATAGAGAAAATGCAAAGAAAGAATTTTGTAACCAAATATTTTTGAAACTCAGGAAGCACAGATTTTTTGGTTTGGATCCATACTCAATCTAGAAAGGTCATATTAGCCTGAAATGGATTGACTAATGCTGTTAAAGATATTATGGGCTTTCAGTATAAATAAGTTGTGCAAATCTTATAAAGTTCCATCCGCTGACAGTCTTACTGTAGCATTTCCCCTCCTAGAAAAGAGATCGTGGTTTTGAGACTTTTGTCTCAATTAGTTTCCTTGCCGGTTTAAAAACTTTTACCAGATAGTTAAGTATTATTTTAAAATGAATTTACAAAAAAAGGTCCTCTAAAATTGTTTGTAATTAATTTAAATAATTTGCCATAGCTATTATAACATGTTAGACTGCTGAGTAAAATCCCAAGAAATTCCAATCCAATGTTGAGAGTATAAAATTGTATTATTACAACTGAACTGGAGGGGAGTGCTGGAACTTGACTGCCTGAATTTATTCCTGGGAAAAATAAACCAGAAATCATAGTTGGGAGACCCAGAAGATGTTTCTGCTACCAGTTATTTTAGGTAATACAAGGACATAGTACGGAGATTAGTTTGATACAAATGTGGGAGAGTATTAAGGTAGAGAAGTCTCCTGTCCTTTCCACAGAAAACATTGTTTTTGATCCACTGGGAAGAGCTAAACTATTTTACACTGAACAAACCATCAAGTAAGGAATGATAGGCTCGGACACCTTAGCAATTTGCTAGAGCCAGTCTTTATACTTTGTAGGGCCAGAACAGCTTTTTCTGATACATTGTGTCTATCCAGGAATGTAAGTATAAGATTAAAAAAATAAACTAAAGGCTGAAATGCAGGTTTGTACAGTCCAATACTATTACTAAAATGGAAATACAATTTCCCTCTCTGTGCATCCCTAAATAGGTTTCCGTTCTGCTTAGTTGGCCTGAGAAGTGAAACAGTTTCTTGCTGAAATATCTATTTTCATATATGCATTAATCTAATGGGAATTCCATTTATTCTTTCCCTATTTGTAAGACTTCATAGACCGGACACGAATTGTAACTTTTAAGTAAGTGCTCCTTCTAATGCCATACCAGTGTCATGTTTTGCCAGCTATGTACTAAGACTCTTCAGGACAATGCTGAGGATGCAGCAATTTCCGTCATTGTATGCAGTATTGGAAGAGCACAGGGTGTCCTGCATTTTAGGGTACCAAAGTCTTTGTCATCTGAAAGGTCTTTTCCAAATGTTTGTTCTTTTTAAAACTTGTTGCTTTCAAAACGTAGCTTTCCATGTTTGTTCTTGGCTGTCTTTTGTTTGGTTTTGCTTTGTTTGGTTTTAATGAGAGCAAAAGTTGTCAAATACGTTCTCTCAATCTCAGATGTGGAAAATCTCTGGTAAATCTTGCCAGTAAGGTACAAGTAAATCACCACTGACCCTTATTTCCTACCTCTCTGGAACATCAGGAAATCAGAGAAATAGCTGCTAATTTTTGTTCCATCGTTGACTTTCCTGGTTCATCCTGTGATCTTTTGGGCCAAAATCAGGTCCCAGATACTAAAAAAATATGAAAGTCCTGCAGTTCTGTGCCCAGGTATTAATTCTCGTTCCTAGCTTCTCTCCTGGAGAAAGAGGATTACATTCTGGCTCCGTTGCAGCCAGTCGCAAAACTCCCGCCAGCCTCAACAGGGCCAGAATTTCACCCACAGGAATTTCACTCCATGCTACCTCACCCCAAGCTTCTGCACTGGGGTGAGTAGCACGTCCCCAGCAGTGGTTCTCAAAATGGCGCAGGACCCCGGAGGGAGGACTCCCAGAGTAAGAAGAGCAGGACGTTCCCTTAAGTAGTTTTAGTTTTCTAACCAGTAAATGGGCGTAACTTAGGTAGGTTGCTACAACAATACCTCTTGCAACTTCTCTCTTCTTGCCTTTTTTTATCAAGCTAGCCCTCAGTATGGATTTTTGTCTTTTTTTAAAAATATTATTATTGAAAATGTACCTTCTGTCTACTTTTCCAAGTATAAAAATAAGGTACAAATATCTGCATATTCCCCAAAATTTAATCTGCTATGTTATATACTTAGGTCTCTTACCGCCTTTAAGGAAAAAAAAAGGGAGACGAACTTGTTTGTGTTATTTTTTTTTTACTATAAGAAAATGAAATTAAAATATACCTATATTGAATAATACAGTACTGTTGTGTATATCTATCTACTCATGTGTATCATATAAATATATGTATGTATATGTACAAATACGCACACATGTGATTCGAGTTTGCATGGCCAAGCATTAAAATGCAGGCTATCTCTATTGAGATAAAGCTATTTTTTCAACCTTTTTTAGCTCAGGATGATACAGTGTTCACACGGCTGTTGAACTGAAGGAATGTAGCAGCAGTGTCAAGTCTGTGTCACGCGTGCATCATGGGACTTAGAGTGTCGTTCAGTCCACAAGAATAGCTCACTATATGCTCTACACTGAAAAAAACCATTAAATCCAAATGTTACTGTACTGAAGCAGTGATTTTAAAAATCTTTATGTGTCCAAAATTAATTTCGTTTGATGTCAGTCCAGCCAAGTATAGTCTCATGGTCATATGCCTCTCACAGTTAACTTCCTCTTTGATAGAGTGATGAAACCCAGCTGAAAATGAGATATTCTGTGGTTTAAGAACTCCTTCAAAATTTAGGCTGTGCGTTGTCAAAGCTGTCTTTTAAATAAAGGATTTTTGAATTCTAAGAAAGCGTCAGTTCCTGCGTGCCTCCGCTCACATTTTCTCTAGGGACAGCAAAGTCCTTTCCAGGAGCACCGCTGGAGTCCAGAGAGAGCTGGGCAGTGGCGTGGGGGCAGCATCCCGGCGTAGATGTGTAGATGCTCTGAGCTAGACCAGCCGTGCCCTGTGCCATGATCCTCTCCCTCTGTTCACCAAGACTGCAAGCGGAACGTGTTTACAAATAACAGAATTAGCTGTACCATGCGATCAGTTAAACTCTTTTTTAAAAACATGTGGGCTGGCCCCCTCTCCACCACAGGCGTTATAAATAACCTGCTTCCTGGCTGTCGTGTTGACAAACTGAACTCCTTCCACCACCTCCGCCACCCCCACCTTCTCCCTTCACAAACACATGCTACTTCTCCCAGCACTTCAAAGTTTATTTCTCAAACATTTTGGGGGGGAGCAGGAGGGAGGAAAGAGGAATAAGTGTGTTCACATAGGTCAAAAATGTCAATTAAAACCAAATCCTTTCTTGTTGTATGCTGGGACATGCAGGAAATAAGCCCCAACCTGTTTTTTTGAAAGCAACACAAAATATTAGCACAGAGATGCTCTGCAAAGATTAGAAACCTTGAACTTCAGAAATCATGCCGTGATTTTTAGGTGACACTGAAGTGGACTGAAACCCACCCAGGTGTTGCACAGAGGTAGATGCTTCCAGCCTGCATCTTACTTAGCTGTCTCACTGACCCTCATTTAAACTCCTCTGACAAGGGTTTATGCTCTTACTTAAAGGACAGCTAATGACCGACCTTATGAAAAATCTCTCTTCAGTGACAATGGTTCTATCAGCAGCATACTGAAAAGTAAATTATTCCCCAATTTAAACACAAAAGTCTTACTTTATGCTGCTTATGCAAACATGAAATACTTCCTAGCAAGTGCTTCATGTCCAGTGCATTACGCACTGGGCTGAAAAGTTCTTTTTCTGCGTCGGAGTCATTAAGATCCAGAAATAAGCAACGAGAGGTTTCAAGTGACCCACCGTAAGCACGTAGCAAGTTCAGTGAACAAACTTCGTGGAAAGGAGGTATCTCGGTATCTCTGTCTCTTGTTTGGGAGTCTCCCAAATGCTGACTTGTTTTTACCTATGCGAAGCATCTGATGTCACTTTTCTGTGTGGGTGGAAAATGCTGTACAAAGGTTAAACGAGTTCTTTCATCCTTGCTCATGAAAGTAAGCTCGTATTGCGTTTCCAGTAACTAAGTGCATTACTATAACAGGTTGGGGATTTACTTTATGCATGTGTGCGTACCTCTGGTGACTAACTGGCCATGTGTTCTCTCTCTTCCTCTTAATCTTGCTCAAATTATTGCTTAATCTGAATGCTCTTTTGTCCTAGGTTTATAAAGACAGTTTATAAAGCAGCCAACGTTTCCAGTTATCGGTAAGTAGGCTTTGTAGCATAGGACTACAGAACCTGTACCTGCTCTGCTTGCTAGAGAGAGGAAGTTTTTAGACATTAAAGTGTAAAGACTTACATCACGTGAAATAGCCTATTTCTTCAGCCAAGTGCTCAAATAGAGAGCCGTCTCTGAGTAAAGCATAGAAGCAGGCATTTGCATTTGAGCATAGAAAAAGTCACACCAGCAGTAGCTTAATACTAAGCTACCGATTATGAGTTTTGTTAGATGGAGGCCTGTAAAAAGCTGTAATCAGTGGAGTTACCTCAGTGGCTATAATGCACTAGAACTATCCAAAAGCCTTTGATAAAGTTTTTTCCCAGAAAGGCTGTTTAACACATGTGGCAAACCGGGATACCAGAGAAACCCTTCTCATGGCTGAAATAGGAAGGCCGTGAACAGGTTGCCCTCAGAAGCACGGCTGAAGGTTGAGGAGCTTTACGTAAGTCATTTTTTGCTAGCACAGTTCCCGTACTGCAGGAGGGTAGGTGTATCAGCACAGAAATCACCACAGCTACATAACGGAGGCTGTGCAAACCAGGAGGGCTCACAGCCTCCCACACTACCTACTGCTGCCAGCTTCACCTGAGCTAACAAGTTCAAAGGCAGCTCAGATGTGCCTGCATGAGCTCTGGTAACAGCTCGGCGCTAACAACTGGAGCACAGTATAGAGGCGTGAAATGAAAAGTAAGAACAAACAACCCATATGGCCTGGCAGAGAGTGAGGAGGGGTGTCTCGTGCTTTCTAGCAGGTCTGTTGGTGGGGATGAACCCAAGAAAGGTCTATGTTCTTATGTGGGAGCATCTACAGAATGCACATACACACAATATTGGCCAAAATCGAGGGAAAACACAGTGAGGACCCTAAAAAGGCCATATGAATGGTAGCCCAGTACATGCTGATAAATAAAAAGCAACAACCACTAGTAGAAGCGATTGGAAAGTCACACACAGTTTATTGACTTACAATCTGTGATACTCTGGAAAAAGATTGGATCACTCCTGATGACAGCTCTGCAGGAAGGCTTTTGTAGAGTATGTCATCTCTGCCAAAAAAAAAAAAAGGCAAGTGGTGTATTATGAGATGTAAGACACAGTGTGGAAAATAAATGATAAACAGCATAATGTGGTAGGTAAATGAATAACACACTGACAACTGGGATGCTTGCTGCGTTCAGTTTTGGTCACTGCTTTTATAAGAGATAATACAGTAACAGAGGGGATTCAGATAAAAAATAATTAAAATAAGTAGAGGAATGAAGAATTTTCTATATGAAAAGATAAAGGGGATTAGGTCCATTTAATTTAAAGACAAAATAAGATGGAATATATTAGAGGTTGCAATATGATGACTCTAATTCAAATGAAATATCCTGTGCTCCTATTCAACATTTCTCTCATTCAAAAAGTAGAAACATTACATGATAAAAATCCATAAGTAGTGATAAAAGACCACATTTTTTCACACAACACAAACCCAAAATTATTCTCTGGAACTCTTTGTTCTATCAGGATTAAATTGGACAGAACACTTATAAAGAAAATTAGAATATGCAAATTCATTACATCCAAGAAATATTTTTCAAGAAGTTGTATACACCGTCTTTAGATTAAAGAGATCCTGCTCTGATATCATATGCCAATTCCAGCATACATTCAGGAGAGGATAAAGGAAGTATGGGAGGGAGAGTGCCATGAAAATAGTTTTTCTATAACTAATGGCATTACTACTTCAGATATGATATCTCATACTCTGTTGATATTAGATGCAAGAGTTACAAGTTGCTCATGAAGGTAAGATTTGCCCTTTTCCAATGCCCTATCCTTGCATTGCTGTCAGCCATTGAACTTTAAACTCTGCATATTTGCATTCGGAGAACCCACTGCTGATGCAGACCCAAATCGTGCCTGCCCTGTGCCTCAGGCCAGAATACCACAGAGGAAAAAATCCACTTCTGCTGTGAAGAGGAAAAAACATTTTCCTGAAATGATTTAAAAGAAAATAATAATACCGAGAGCTATTTGTAACTGGAAAAAACTGAAAAAGCCCCAGTAGAGACAGACTGGCAGGCAGAGGGTGGAGGAAATGCTGCAGAGCTGATTAATTTATTACATAAAACCATAGCTTATCAAGTGACTATCACTCCATATAAATGCCATGAGCAAAAAAGGAACATTAGAGCTTTCAGGAGCATCGACCAGCATTGTTTTGGGAGGGTAGGACTGGTGTAGTATTGAACCTCCAGGAACAAGTGACTCATGACACGCTGCATGTATTGGCCGGATTTTTCCAAAACCAGAAGCTCTTCCTTCCCCCTACATTAAAAAGAGAACAAAACAAAACAACACACCCCCTCCCCCCGCCCCCAAAATACCCAAGCCCATAAACAGTAAAATGAGAGAGAAAGAAAGAAAAAAAATATTAAAACTCCTGGTCTTCGTAACCCAGTTCCTCCTACATGCATTTCCCACAAACTGTCAACATCCCACAGGAATCTACCCACGTTACACATCACAGCACAATGCTCCCGACAAAGGCATCTCAACCCATGATGTTTCAGGCAGCCTTTCAAACCGCCTTCAGTGTATCTGGGTTCACCAGCTCTGTAATTAGGTGTTAAGTTTAAGCAATCCAGGAATTTATGCAGGGAGATACTTCTTTGGCTGTTCAGCATGATTTATGCCTGCGTGGTCTAGCTGGAATGAACAAAGGTTCGTCCCGTCAAGAAAATGAGACTTTCCATATTTCTAGTAGTCTCCAGTTCACTGAAGCACTTAAATATGTTCAGGTTCATCCCCCTTTAGAATAGCATTTAAACAAGCATGGGTAGCTCAGCAGTCCTTTCAGTTCCATGGGACTGAAGTATGTGTGTAACTGCTCTCCTAAACAGGCTTTAATTTATAAACAACATCAATAATAATGCTAATTATCATCATCATAACAACATCTGCTCTCTTTGGCTTTACATGACACTACCAGACTTCGGAAGTGAACTATGATTAATTATAAGCATAGGTTCTTGCCATGAGCAAAGCAGGAAAGATAACATTGTGAATAACACTGATCCTTGCCAATACAGTTTTCTTTGGCACAGGGCAGAGCATTGCAGGGTTAAAATGACCATTACAAATGCCTCTTTGACGTGTGATTGACTCTCACCAAGTGAATATTCCTCATGACCCAGAGAACTGAAGGCTCCATTGTATATTTCATTTTGGTCTCTAACATCAAGAGTTAGGACAAAAAAAGGTGGAAAAATATAATTCTAGGAGACCAGGAGACAAAAGACCAAATATGAAAAAATGTAAGACAAAATTATTGCATCACAGGAGCAGCCAGTTCTACAGAGGGCTGCATAGCATGTTTTCAGAAGTTTTGCTAATCATTACACTGGTACGTGTTGAGAGAAGAGATGTTAATGACTCTTCTCATATTCCCAAACATTTGCCCAGCATGGGAATAACAACAAATTTGGCAATCAATTCTTACAGTTTCAGCACCTATCATACCTAGCGTAACTTACTAATCTAAACATGCATCTGCCTCTGTTTTCACCACACATACCTTAATTGCCACAAAACCTGATTTACATTGTTATCTCTAAAGTGTATTAGATGACTTCCTGTGGCCCCTTCCAACTTTAAGATGAACTACAGATACACTATATGCCAGACAACACATTGTAGCTTTACGGCTTCCAATGCGCTATGAGGACTAATACTCTGATATTCCCTTTATTTTATTTAATTTACTTCCCTATATACTTCAGGTAACAGTTTTGAGAAAAGTATAAGCCGTTAGCATGCAGCCCTCAGGAATGTTCATGGACAACTGTCACACTGCCACAGCTGTACGTGACTACCCAACTACACTGTGATAAAGAACAATAGTTAGTGCTTACCGTAGCGGCATGTTTTTCCAGGTGAATTTTTGTTTTTCTAGATCTAATCTTCATTCACACTTTCCTATCTTTCAAAGAAAAAATGTTAGCATTTTATTACCGGTTAATTTTCTGAAGTAACTTCACTTTCACAGTTGCATCTGAAAAACCCAATATCTTTGTACTTACTATATATATGGGTATGTATGTAAATACAGATATATGCATAATAAAATATGTAGAGGTATCTTAATTATTCAAAATGACAAAAGAGCAAAATCAGTGGTCGAAACACTCACATATCTCAACTGGTACACAGTGCAATTTTTCCATTTGATCTTCACTGTGACCTTATGCAAACCACAACATTTCAGGAAATGTTCTGATCTTTCTAGTCAGTGATTGTGAAGCAACATTTTGAAAGAGAGTTTTCGGGCATATTACCAGTTTCTTATTCCATGGAAATGCAGAGGAGGAGAAAAAGCACTCTTATCTTACTTAGTCATTCAACATTGGTATTAATGATACGTTCATGCATCTAATAACTTTCTGGGTCTTATTTGTATGTTAATATTAATGTAAACGAAATTTTAAGAAAAATTTAAAAACTGAGAATTTTTTAATGTCTGAGTCATCACTGAAAGGACAGAATGACAACATGTGGATGTTCTACCAGATGGTCCCAAACCTCTAAGCCTTGAGATCTGCCTGACTGTAGCACCAGACCTTAAGGTTCATAAGTGATTGAAATGTGAAACAACTGGTTTGTTACACAATTATCTCTAAAAAATCAATCTTGCAAACACCCAAAATACAAACACTTATTTTTGAAAAAAAGGTCATAATTTTTTTAATTGCTTAAAGCACTTTTGCAGTATCTTGAAATTGGGGAGGTTGCAATGGACTCTTGCCCAGCAGATGTGCTTCGGAGGATGATTTAGGGTCAGACATTTC
The DNA here is from genome assembly GCA_013400135.1 of Rhinoptilus africanus. Lineage (NCBI taxonomy): Eukaryota > Metazoa > Chordata > Aves > Charadriiformes > Glareolidae > Rhinoptilus > Rhinoptilus africanus. The sequence goes on from VXBO01012834.1 coordinate 13,586, forward strand.
TGTGTTGGCTTCCTGTAGCTCTGCAACACACTTAGCACTGTGGGTTCCCATCTAATGAGTCCTCTGACTTTGCCAGCTCAGTTAGCCACCCTTGTGAGCTGCTGAGCAGGAATACAGGGCTCCTCTCCCCTCTGAACCAGGGGACCACGGACAGCCAGGCTGGCCATGTCTGGCAGGAGGCAGCAGTAGGCAGAGCCAATTTTTCAGGACAGGAGAAGGCAAAATCATAGAATAATTTTTGCTGGAAGAGACTTTTAAGATCATCAAGTCCAACTGTTAACCTAGCACTGCCAAGTTACCACTAAACCATGTCCCTCAGCACTACATCTACACATTTTTTAAATACCTCCAGAGCTCACTTTTCTTTCTCTTCTGTGGAAGTCAGCCCAGCTTGTTTGCAGTTTTCAGTCTTGATTTAAAATGGCTATTTCAAAATCTGCATTCATTTGCTTTTCAGGTTTCTCTCCTTCTATAAGGCAATGAGGAATAAAAGCAAAGAGCTCAGCTCCACTGGAAGGAGAGGCACCGCTTCATTTCCTTGTACATGCAGTTTTCTTCTTGCATCAGGACACTGCTTCAGGATGTGGCACAGAGGGAGGATGGTGTAAGGTGGATGAGTTCCAGTGTGGTTCATGCCCGGGTTACACTCTGGAGAGATGCGGTAACACCTGATAGATAGATACCCAGCTTTCTCACAGTGTGGCCACAGCTCACAGGAACCAGGAGGAAGGGGACAGATTTGACTAAAAAGAAGTAGGGGGTTGTTGACATGTTTTTGTTTGTTTGCTTTTTGTAAAACTTATGTTGACATAAAAAGCCAACATAAATCGCAATTACTTACCATATCTGCAATTATTAGGAAGAGCTGTTCCTATTTTCAGTCCTAATTATGGTGCTAGTAATTTCAGATTCTTTTTTAACACAGTATGAGGGACTGCACAAAATCTGCCCATGAAAACAAGTAATGACCGTAAAGGTGTGAAATGAGATAATTACAGCCTGAAACAAAAGAAAAAATGTTAGTACTCAATTCTCTCAATGATAATTAAAACTTACATCTGATGGCCATAACTTAAGCATCTACTTAGGAACAAAAGCCATTTTGTTACTTGTTAGTCCTAATTTACATTCCTACAACAGTGCTGGAAGAAAAAAAACAGACCAGTGACCAAATGGAAAAGCCTGCACAGTCTTGAAGTAAAACATGTTTAGGATTTAAATTCCCTTTGCTGCAATACAGTTTCATCAGGACCAATCGCCTCTTTGGTTTCATTCAAAACAGGTGTAGAGGCAACCAAGTTCAGGTTCAAGAGTCTCTTGAAAGGCTCTCCAAGCCCACATGCTTTTCTCTCTCTCTGTGGTGTGAGAGAGTGTGGACTCTTCAGTCTCTCCCGTGCTGCTGCAGCACACCTGCTACTGAAAAACTACAGTGGGAAAGACAAATTGCAAAGCTGCTTCCATTTTTCAGGTGGAGAAAATTCTATTGTCATCAAAGTCCTCCACACAAAGCAAAGGAAAGATGATTGTTGCCAGAGCAGCTCTGTCAGGTGACAAAGCCCTCGTCCACAGCAGGTACAGCATCTCTCTTCGGTTAACACTGACAACAAAACCCCAAGCCTTTGGGTTTTTTTTTTGCTTTCTCCTAAGGAGGCATGTTTGGAGGCTTCTCCAGGAAGGTTGGAGGCCTTTGAGTACAGTGGGGTGGGACCAGCCCATTCTGATCATGGGTAAGCCACCATTGGGTCTCCGCACCATCTCCCAGCCCGCCCCGCTGTCAAAAAAGGAAGACAGTCGGGGCTGTGCAATGGGGGAGAATAAGGCAAAAGGAGGGGAAAGAGCAATTATGAGAAGACATCTCCAAATGATCACATCTCGATGTATTTATTTACACTTCTTTTCATAAATTTCACCAGACACATTCTTAACCCCAAAGATTCTGAAATATGCAGCAGAACAGTTATTTTCCCTGGACTGGGGTACATTCACCAGCCACAATCATTACTTGGAAACCCCTTCACAATTAAGCCTTTATTAAAGCTTTTCAGGATAAATAGTAGATAAATTTATACCACGTTCCCTCCAGTCTTTACCAGTAGAAATGCAAGTGCTGTGTGCCCCAAGGGACAAGTGATTTCTTGCCAATAATTTAACAGAGGGCTCCTCACAAAATTCTCCCTTACCTCCCTTAATCAGTAGTAAAATCTGTGTCCCAGGCATCTGTGTTTGCGCACGCTCCTAAAGTGGATAAGTGAGAGAATGGGCAAGCTGTTTGTTTGGTATTTTTTCCCCCTTTTAAACAAAAACACTTTTAAAATTAATCCATCCTAAAAAGATGGCAATACCTTCTCCTTTAATACCATTAACTCTGCAGGAAAACAAATAGCTCCACAGAACATTAGCAACAATCAAAGGGCAAACAATCTATAGTCAATCAAAATAAACGTAACAGATGACACAAATCTGCTTTCACTTACAGTAAATGAGTGTATATAGATATCTACATGTGTAAATAGGCTTCTCAGAAGTTTCTTCTGAAGAAAACCCATAAAATTTGGAAATGCCAAATAGACATCTTCATGTCCCACTGTTGGGTCACTCAGACTTCACATACATTTACTGTGAAAGTAATCTTGTCACTGATTATTACTGACTGAAAGCAAGCCAGATATTTCTTTGAAACAATCACATACAGAATGCATTTGCAATATTTTAAATAGCTAAAAATAATCAATCATAGATGTAATTAAATGAAGCCATTTGTTACTGTATTCTTCAAGCGTCCTGCTGCCACGGCAAGGTGTACTTTTCACACAATACGCTAATCCCAGCCACGCTGGCACCTTTTTTGCAAGTTCTTTTCCTGTATTGTTCTAGCCTAGCAATCACTCTGCATCTTGATGTTTCTGTTCAAATAAACACACATAGAAATGAGGTTCCTTGGCATTTCCAGAGCTTCAGAGTGTTTTCAAGTGCACTTCCTAGTGCCTTTTGCACTTGATAAAGCCTCATGTGTGATTTTAGAGAAGAAATAGGAATTCTCTCGACATGAAAGACAAGCTTTGTGAAGAATATAAATTTTGCAACCTGTAGCATAATATCCATTCAGAATGTACTGCTGTTACAGAGAGGGTCACACACTTGTTTCTCTTGATTATAATGCTATTCTGTGAGTAAGTCACTGTGAATCAAAGGATCTCCTAAACCAATAAAGTACTGCACAACAAGGTTAACAATAACAGAACAGGGTTCAAAGAGCTGCAAGCATTAAATAACGTGGTAAGATGGAGACAGTCAAATATGTAAGGTGTATATTTAACTTGAGTATTTAAGAAACTTTCAGGCTGGTTTAGTTACTTATCAAAGACATTCTAATGCTGCTTTGCAAGAGGTCTTTATCTTACTGAAAATTATATTTTCAGTAAATTTCTGTTGCCCTTCGGGCTGGATCACTGCAGTAGAACTGCGCTGATCAAGGAATATGATTGTATTTCCCTGCACCTGACATTTCTACCATTTCATTTTTAGTAGGTTTTCCTTTGATTTGCTCAATTATTAGCTGGTTTTATGCCTGTGAGAGTGTATGACAGAACTGAAGGGATGCAGACTTAGTGATATTGTGCATAGCTTTATCATCCTGTTTTTACACTAGCATAAAATCAGTATAATACAGTGATAAATCAAGCCTCTAACAGCTAATCCTCCATATCTCAAGAAGGCATAGTTACTGTTTTTTCAGGCACTCTTAGTTACTGTCATCATTGCTCTCACAGTTGCTTTTTGGTTTTTAATTAAACTTACTGTTCTGTTTCACTAGTCCCTTACATCTTGTGAAAGCTTGTGTGATACCCAGTGTACAGAAGCCTGAGTTCGCTTAGTTTTGAGAATATTCATCCGACTGGGAAATTTGGTTTTGCAGATCCCCTGTCAGAGGTATCTCACAGCTGTGGCTTACTAAACCCAAATGCTCGTATTTGTTCATCACACAGAAGAAAACAGAACTGAATTGATATGTGCAGCATAAGAAGTAAGCTTTTATAAGCCAGATGCAGAAAGACAGTTCTGGCTTCTGGGATGCCTGTGTGTAGGTACAGGAAGGATACCTCCCATCATGTCAGGTTTTGATGACTGCCGCTGCAGTCCATCTGACTTCATCGGCACTGTTTCAGCATCTAGGCTGCCATCACTGTTAAAGCTGCAGTTTTGTGATAGCTGTCACATATATTTTGTTTTCAGCTGGCTTCATATGTTTTAAAATCAATCCGCAGTTCTTGCCATAAGGAGACATTTGTTTCTTAAGAGGGGAGTGATGTGGAGGAGAGACACCCTGAACACTTCCAGGGGGGCTCTCAAGGATGCGATCTCACAGCTCGAGCTCATCGTTTCCTCTGGATATCTCAGAGACGCTTTCAAAGTAAGCCCATCTGTACCCTATCTGCTGTGGTTCTGTGTTCCTGCCCTGCCTGCTCCTTTCCGCCAGGGTGGGTGGGCTCTTGCCTGCATAAGCAGCAAGTAGGGAAATGCATTTCTGCCAATGCAGCTGAAAATAAGGGCTGCAAGGAAGCACTGACCTTTCTGCCAAGTCAGCTCCTGCAGCCAGCCCAGGCAGCTGAGCCTGTGCAAGGACAGGACAGGAGAGCAGGACAGGAGTGAGGAATGGGGCAGGACAGCAGCAGCACCAGCTCAGGTTGGCTTAACCTGTCACCAAGATTCATCTTCTGGTTATGATCTCACATCTTGCTGAATCTTGCTAAGGAAGAGGGAGGAGGTCCTGCTCCTCATGCTCTCTCTTCCCCAAGCCACACGCTCCCACCCTATTCCCCTTGGGATGGCTGCAGCAATCAGATAGCCCTGGGGCAAATCAATTCAGAGAATTGACCCAGTGGAAATCTAACAATGCACGTAAATAAATATGCAAATAACAGCACATTTACTGCCAGATATGTCAATCTGTCAACTGAGCTGACTCACCCTGAGGCCACACAGTTGCCAAAGCCAGTATGAGGAGCATACCTGTAGCGGAGGAAAGGGGGAAGGGGAGAGGGAGCAGGACCTTCTTTTTCAGCGTAAGGTGGGCGCTGGCTTGGCAGAGCTGCTTTTAATGTGAAGGCACCCCCTCCGGTTCTGTGACACATCTGGTTTGGATAGAGGGGAGCATAACTGGGGGCAAAATTCATAAAGGCAAATTTTAGCTCTTGGAGGTTCATCCACGACGGTTGATCTTATCAGTGGAGGGAGATGGACTTCTCTGGGCAAGTGAATGAGGATGCCCTTATCTCAGCTGTGATCATGGACTGAGGCCAGAGACAATACTTCTAGGGACAAGGTGGCCTTTGCGAAAATCTGTAATAGCGATGATTTTCAGCTTGTCTCATCTCAGATCCCTACAGTTTTCTGTTGGAGGGCTGAAAGCTGGTAAGATGAATTTTACTTCACTGAGCAGGGCCTTGCCTGGCTGGCTGGCATCTTGGCAACCCCTGCAGAAGTCATCTGTGAGCCCAGGAGGCTGTGGACCACAGGCAGAAACCCACAACCCCACAAAACTACATGCTCAACTCTCTGCACAGACAGGGCAGCAGAAATTAAGAGCGAGCAATAGTGGTTCTGCATTATTGCTGTCACTGAATTAAAGATAAATAGTTAACAAAATCATTGTTGTTTTTTTTTTTAATATGTGTATTTAAAAATAGAGAATATCTGTCTTTAAATAAAATGATCCATGTTTTTTACCACACACTTGTGATGCTTGCCTTGCACTTTCCCCATGACAACTTGTATGATTTATTATGCCAAACCACTAGCCCCAGTAACAACAGACACAGATCTCTGGCAGGAAAATATGCTACATATTTTAAAGCTGTTTTATTATAAACATGTATATTTTCAGTCCAATGCAAGGTAGAGAGAAAGCCTCTAATGTTTTCCTATATGAATAGGGTCTTGATAAGGTAAGAAAACAAAAAATCAAATTTCTGAGCCTCTCATACTAAAAAGAAAATTGAAAAAATATCTTAGAAAACCCCAAAACCTTCTCAAATATTCTCCAAAGAAATTTTTACATTTTGCTGTCATGGAATTTCACCAGGACTGACTGAGTTCAACTCTAGTCTTTTGCACAACCAGTCTTGTCGTCTAATTTGCACTGGGCTAAATTTGCAGGATCTGCTACCACCTTTTCCTCTTTCTGAAACCAGAAAGATTCCTCTAAGCAATCTCGCCTGTTATGCACGTATTATGAAATGATTTAACTGCCTCTTAATTGAACTAAAGATTTCAGGATTGCTTTGCACGTGCAGTATGTGAACATGTTAAATCCTCTGTACTTAATAAAATGATGAAAACTTTCTGTGTGTGCGCGCATAGGAGGAAATGAGCGGTGGCTCCTAAATTAGTATCATTTGGAGAGTAAGAAATGTGGTATGTTTGTTTCTGTTTTATGAAATTCTTCGGTTTCAACAGTCCTATCTCAGATGCATATGGTCTGCCAGTATAGTTTACCTCAGTTGACTCACTGTTTTAATCAGTGGAAAGCTCATCAGCTATGCCACGTGCTAAAATATTGATAAACAATATATGTGGAAATTAGTTACTATTAATGTATAAGACATTGATAGATTAATAAGTTCCCATTATACAGAAGAAATTTGTATAATTAAGATAATTTATCTGTAAACAGAATGAGTGTTTGAAGTCATTCATTATCTGTATCGCCCAACATCATAAGAAATGATAAACAAAACCCACACTGAAAAAAAAAAACAACAAGAAAGAGGAAAGAGATACATTTCCGTACACAGGAAAGATAATGGAACTTTGGAGCTTTTGAAAATTCTTAAATACTACACACTCAAACAAAATGTTTTACATATTCAAGATTTATTATCCAACGTTAGTAAGAAGACAGACCAAGAATATTAGGTGAGCAACTCAGTGAAACTTGCAGGACACAGTATCATCTTACTTACTTTGTTTTAAACGTCTGCTCCATGCCACAAGCACACAAGACCTGTGCTTTATTTCAAGTTTTGCTGGACAATTCAGGGCAAGTCATTTCATGTTCTTGTGTGTCCATTTCCTCCTGGCGATAATACACTTATGTCTGTGTTAAAGCATACCAGGATGTAGTATTGAAACTATTAGGTGTTTGATTATCTCTTCCTGAGCATCATTGCTCTTGTCTCAGGACAACACAGAAGAGAAATAACAAATGCACACTGTTGTCCATCTTTTTGTGTCCCTGCTTAGGAAAAAATGTTTTGGCACTTAAAAGGTGTTGTTCTCTGACACATCAAACACTAGGGGTGAAGTTTTAGTTTTATTGAAGACAATGTGGTTTTTGTCATCATTCTTGATGGAGTTGGATTCCATTTGTCTTTGATAGTATTTTGCACAATGCCTCAGTTCAAACTACACTTATTATGTATTTCAATGAAATATCAACTTGTAAGGAAAAAAAAATCTCCTTTGGATGAATGTTACCCATGAGGAAGGCTATGAAGAGGAGCCTTTTTATCAAGAAAGCTTGAAGGATGGCAGTCTGGCTTAAAATTTACAATGGAAGTAAAACAACCACCTAAATTGTGGACATTATTACGACTCTAAAATATACATCTTTACTTTATGCCTGGGTTTCCACTGACATCAGATTTTTAAAATGTTGCTTGAGAACAGGCAGTTTATTGCTATTCCCTGCTTCTGTTTTTTCCCCAAGTTGCAGCATTCAAACGAAAAAGAAAAGTCATTTGTACAAGGTGGAGTAGATATCTGCTAACATGCATGCTGATTTTATGGTGGAGTAGAAGGTACATAGCTTTAACCGCTCACTGAAGAACACTCTTAAACTTGCATTTATTTACATAGCATCTATGGCATTTAGCTGACTGAAGAGAATTGATTAGCGAGAAGGCTGTTAAACAGCAGTCCTATAGCAGGCACTGCACTGAGGATTAGAGGTTTATTTCACTAATTGGTGCCCTCCTGTAGTCTTTATGAGCCAATTCTGAAAAATAAAGGAGCACTCAGAACTGTGTTTAGAATAAAAGCAGAGGGATGGTTCTCGCTGCATAGAAATCCCATAGCTGAGCTCTTTCAGAAATAAGTTTAGGATTTTCCAGCCAAATTATTCTCTGGTGAATTCTTGCTTGCAGCCCTATATCCTTACTGCCCTGCTTTGGCAAACCCCAGATAGATAGCATGGTATGCTGAAAGCCAGACCTTTAGCTGCCATGGTAAGCATAATGTTGCCGTAATTGTCCACGATGGCTGCCTGGGATGTAGCAGCCATGCACCCCTGTGAGAGCAGAGCCTTCGCACTGCCCTGGTTCATGAGCTGGCCGTCAGCAGCACCACACACTAGGCAGGCAGGCACAGCTTCCACCCCATGGAGACAGCAGCATAGAGGCTCGTTATAACGTCATCTCCGTGGAATTACAGCGTGTGCACCTACAGGTCTGAACGATGCCATGGGAGCATGGTGGTGGCTGTGAGGTGGGAGCTGGGGAGCTGCAGGACACCCACCAAGAAGCAGGCATCTCTTGCAGAAGCACTGAAGTTGTACAGGGAGGATTAAAGAGGGAAAGAGGTTTCAGCCAGTTCCTCCTTACCTTCTGAAGGATGTTTTATCATGGACAGGCAGAAATAAGGTTCTTATCTCTGTGTTTTTAATAGTAATCTGAATCAAGGAGATGCACACACTGAACACTGAAGTGTAGTGTTGGTATTAAGGTGGTGGGCAAAAGGGCTACCTGGCTCCTGGAGGGTTCCAGGGCATGGAGAGCACCACTAGAGGGCTCACAGAATATTTAAAGGGTTATTACATGTGGTATGTGAAAAATATTCTCATTTTATTTTCTGTTCCTCCATTTCTATATGCAACACGTTTCAGAACCGAACCTGCTATAGCATGCCTTTACTTTAAAGTCAGCTTCATGGACTCTCACAAGCTCATCTCCGGGCTCATCTCTTACCCCTGCTGTGTAAACAGGCCTTCCATGTAAAATACCTTTGGCCTGATCATGCTGCTCGTTACCCAGTGCTCATTAACCAGAGGCTGTCATTCAGCAAAACGATGACTGCCATTACCACCACTTCAGGAGGACTGAACAAGTGCAGTGTATCAGGTATAATGATATCAGTGCATCACATATACCAGTGCTTCAGAAAGAAAAGAAAAAAACACACAACCTTCTTTCCCTTCCTCTTTCCCCATAGAAAACAACCGAAAAAAGCTTTAGTAAAGCTAACTGGAAAGAAGACAGACGTGACCCTAATACTTGTACCTTCCCCCATTAAGAGATTTGTATGAATTCTGGGACAACAGGCTGTCAGGCATATGAAGATTTTGGTATATTGCTCATGGGGTCAGGGAGGTTGGCCATCCCTAAAATGAGATATGAAAGCTATTTGTGGCAGCTGATAAATAGTGCTAACTACCCCTAAAACATGCTTCCTCTTAAGGATCAAGATTTACCTTTGTTAACGGGGAAGAATACAAAACTAGTATGACGGGTTTTCTTTTCCCCCTCTCACCACTCATTAGCCCTGAGGACTTTGTTACAACATTTGGTGTTGAGAGTAGAAATGTTCTAATATATAGCCCCAAACTAAAAAATGCAAAGGCAATAATCACAGGAGTATTTCAACGCTAACTAAAATGAATTTCCTTCTTTTTTCTGCTCTTTTCCCTTTCCTCGCTGAAAGAGGCTGCCAAGGGAATAATTATGATTACTCTGCATGTTTTGCAGATGGTTGGCTGCTGCACGGGGTTCTCGAGAGAGGTCAAGATCCTATAGCATCCAGCTTGCATGCTGCCCTCCACATCAGCTGAGCTATGAAAGTCCTTAGTCAGCAAACCTTTTGCTGACATGCCTAATTGAAGTCTCTGGGACAAGTCACCTCCTCAGAGCTTGGATTAAAGCACTTTCCTGAACTGGGACTTGATTCCACTCTCCTATTAAACCTAATGGAAATATTCCGCTTTCCAGGAATGGAAGCTGAAGGAGGCTTTTAATTTTTTTTATATATTTTTATATCTATATACATATTTATACAGACACTTATATGCACATAAAAGCAGTAACATTGATGTGTTCATAAGCCATGTTCAAGGATGTTTTCAGGAGTTTCAGTGAAACCTCAGAAGTTTTCTTCTCAGGGATACTAGAGGCATGGACACTGTTTCTATCATGCCAACAGTGTGAGGACAGGAAGTTTTCCTGCCTTTTGCCTTTGCTATATGGCATGCAGACAAGTAGTTCAGAGAGCCCATAGTCACAGGCTGGTGGGAGCAAGGAAGCTGTGTGTTTATTTAATCTCAAGCCTTTTCATAAATAATTAATAAATCCACCTTCCTAGTGCCACTCCACAGTGAAGTGGAAGACAAAAACGGGCAATACTGATATAATGCTGTAAGACCCACTTGTAGGGTCCCCCACTTTCCATATATATGCCAGCAATGTGGACAGACTGTATTTAGCCTCGCTCCAGGATTAGACTGATTAAGGATCAAAACAGGAATAGCTACTGCCCCAAAGGCTCTGTTTGGTTAGGATACTCGCCTCTGCTCCTCCTGTTAAAGAATGAAGACGACACAACAAATCCAGACTTTCAGCCCCAAGGAAGGGTAGAGGATCAGTTGCTGCAGGTTGTCTTGGGACCAACTACACACGTAGCTGATAGAAAGACTGTGGACATGGGTCAGGAACAAGCATTGCTGCTTCTGCTAAAAGTTTGCTCCTGCCCAGGCAGACGTGCCGGGATGGCATCAACTCCAGCTGCCCAGAGCTTGAGAAAGGGCTCCAGGGCTTTTGCCCTGAGGGGAGACAGAGACAGTGCTCTGACATTTGAGGTCCACAGAAGACCAGAGCATTACTCCATTCTCCCCAGCATGCAACCCGAAAGAAAAGTCCTGAAAATTTGTCTTCATTACAGCAGTATCACCCTTCAGGACAGAAGCAAGTTTCCCTAGCACATCTGTTCCACAAGGACAAATGCATGGAGGTGAACTTGTTGAGTAAATAGGCTGAGATTTGCAACGCCACCTTGAGTAAAAACTCGTTTTTCACATCCTTTAGGTACTTAGAGTCTCTGCCCTCCCCATCTGAACTGCTCCCACACAGGCAGTCCCTGCAAATGTAGCATTTTACAAGTTCGGGTTTCAGATTTATTGTTTAAAACTATTTTGAAACCAACGACTTATACCACAGATACATCTGCTTGTCTGCATCAAGTCATAGATCTTATAATCTGGTGTTGTTATGAATCTCAGATTTCTAAAATGCAAATTACATATTTATGCTAGAAATTGAGGGATCCACTATAGTTGGGAGGTGGGCTTTTTCATTTTAAGGATTTTTCACAAAGTTGCATACCCCTATTTAAATACAATGAGGTTAGCATAAACCAACAAAAGCAAAGAATTGTAAGCTAAGATTGATGATACATTCCTAACTCATGCTGTTGTGCCTAATTATTGCAGGACTGCCAACCAGCTCATAATAATTACATACTGCAAACAGAGCTGTGGGGGGAAAAGAAATCATTGTTTTGGGTTCATTTTACTTTCACTGAACTTTACTGGCATGTTTGATTCATATCTCCTCTCTATGTTTTGAGCTCATAGAGCCTGCAAACTCAAATACAAACCTCCTGACGGATCAGGAAGAACAAGGCTGGTTTTCCTGCCCGACTCTTGTCTAAAGCACGGCAACAATCTTGTTCCATTTATTACCATGAAAACACTCTGTTCTTGCTTCTCTTCGTATACCACTCTTGGCCAGCCTCATTATTTCCAGAAGAGCTACCAGCCACTCTTGTTTCTGCTTGTAGACAGCAGATGAGAAAAGGAGGGGGCTTTGAAGAGCAGGGGGAGAGAGCTGTATTACACACAGTGACCGCAGGTTTCAGTCGGTCCCTTTTTTGCTGTTTCCTAGAGTTCAAAAGCAGATGCTTCTTTCTATTCTCTTACTGGATATGAGTATAGTTTCAATCCCAGAGCGGCAGTATCTAGAGAGGATTTTAATCATTTTTACTCTCTCATTTTACACTCACATGTCCTTAACCCAATTTAGATGGTCAAAGCACTGTGGGACAGGCTCCATCGCTCAATATGTACGTGGTTCCTAGCACTACAGGGTCCCACCTCAATGGAAAACATTAAGTGCTTCTCTGATATAAATGCTAAATAATTGATCACAAATCCCTAAATCATGCAATGCAATGTAATTTCTTCTCCTTGATTTTGTTACGCTATTATTTATATCAGCATAGGGTATTGATATAAGAATCTTGTAATGAAGTCCCAGAGACACTTTGATTTAATGTGGTTACAGGGACTATCAGTGCAAGTGGCAACGAATAGGTCTAATGGATTTGCTAGTACCTTGTTTTCATCATCCATAATAGACTCTCATCTGCGCTGGTCGGAACTGTAGGATGCCCGGGTCTTCTGCACCCAGACTTTAACAGATCTATATTTTATGGCCCTACAGTAAAAGTAATTGCAGGTTTTATAATGTCTGTGTACTGCTCCGACTGAAAGCAATCCATTTAGAGACTTCCGGAAAGTTGAGGTGTTTCAGTTACAAATGCATGAGCCGAGACAGGCTCCGGTCGTGCAAGCTGGCTGGTTACCAGCCTCCTTTCAATGAGGACGCACCCCAGACGTCTAACTTTCTTTTCCTTTCCCTATACCAAAATCAAAGAAATTTTGGAATGCAAGGGGTTTAAGCTGCAAGGATCCTGCCCCTGAGTTTTATCAGTTCAGAAGAAGTGCAGAAACATGGAGGCTGGTCCAGAAGATGCTGACAGCTGGAACCGCCAGTGACAGCAGCCACTCACCCTCTTCCCAAATCAGACCCTTTGGCTGCAGCTCACAGTTGACAAAAATCAGAAATCGATTTTGACTCACCGTCTGACCTCAAATTAGCTTTCAAAAGCCGTGCAACAGTTCTTGACAGTCTCACTGTAGGAAAGCAGGAACTAAGGCAATCCAAGAAAAAAAAACCCCCTTTTTTTTTCTTTTTTTTTTTTTGGGTGTTGAGTGACAGAGTAATTATACCGTCTACCTAAAATTCGAGGGCTCTGCCAAACATTCATACCTACGCAACCCTCCACAGGACTGCCTCTTGCCCCCATGGTAACAGCCAGCCCTGCAGCAAGAATTTGGTCCAAGGAGCAGGAGTAGGTGATGGGGGCATAGGGCTTTTTAAAGGCACAAATGCCCTCTAAATGCCAGGTCTGCCGTTCTACTACTCAAGACCAAGAATAACTCAGTCCGAATGCTAACAGTGTATTTTTACTGTATGTGATGAATGTATTAATCCTGATATTATCAGAATAATTAATCTTGCTTGACACTCCAAGCAAAAAATACAATATGCTGGATCCCACAGACATGGCAGTGCTTCGTAATATTTTGTTATCTTTTCAATGTATAATTAATAGGGAGAGTGGGAAATCCAGGAGAATCATCCAGCAGTAAAATCAACAGAAAAAAGAAAGTTAAGGTATCTGGAGTTTCAACAACAGTATCAACTGAAAGGAAAGTCCTCAACTGGGAGATGAACAAGATCTAGTTGCAGCTGGCAACAATACAGATGCCACATGTTAAATTATCTGAAACCATTTTTGTCATAACATGAATTATATGGTCTTAGTGATGAGACTAATTTTAAACTGTTGTTGTTTTCACAGAATAGCCCTTGACTGGACTGCTCCAGATGTATAAACTGGTGAGAAAAGGATAGTCAGCCTAGACCCTCGGCATTGTCAGGCTCCCGAAAACAGCCATTCAGCATGAAAGCCTGTGCATGGCTAAGTAGGAAAAAAAGCATGCTCAGGTCTCATGGGCAGGCAGTTAGAGAATCCCTGTACTTATCCTGTCATTTTTTATTTTCGGAACAGCACCCCAAAATTAGAGATTTTCCTTGACCCAAACAATGAACATTCTTCCTCTAACTTTAAAAAACCATGTGAACCAAACAGTTATTTCCAAACACTGTATTTCTTGGTGTAAAAATAATTACCTGCCCTCCCAACACACAGACATTATCTTCTTGTGTCCTTGTTTTCCCAGGTTAAATGCTCACTCTGAGGCTGCACAGCTGACCGTAAAAAATTTGTTGCACACCTGGTTCAGGTCGCTACTTGGAGAAAAAGCAGTAATGTTCTACTTGGAGCTCCTACCATGGACCAGTAGGGGCTGCCTCTCTTCTGCAACCTTCACTTGGCCTGGAAACCACCAACCTGCTGTGGCTCAGAAGCTGTCCTCAGCAGGGCAGGCACCAGGTCAAACTTTGCTGAGTGATAGCAAACTTTTATTCCTATTTTCAAGAAAGAACTGTGGCACTTCAGGAAGAGCTGCTAAATTACATTTTCATTTTGCAACATCCACAGCTGAATGTACCATAGAGCGGTTCTGTGTCACTTCAAATTGCTCATGAGGAACTGGTGTGCTGGTACATAGACCTGATATGGGACTTTGGGGGATTAACTCCTACATATCACTGAATCAATTCCCAAACAAACATGAACTCATCCTGATGAGGAGGAATATTCTGTTTCTATAGCTTTTGCAGCTGGAACACAGAGTGTTCCAAAACCAAAATACAACTCCAGAAACTAAGCAGATTAATATGTGTCCTTGTGAGCACAAGGTTAAACCCAGTCTTCTAGTCTCGCTTCCAGGCTGTGCAGATCCCAACACTAGAGGAGCAAAAAATTTGTTTGGCATTTTATACAGGAGTGGGAAAGGTGCAAAAAAAGAGCTTCATACTTTTCTAAAGGACTTGCAGGGTTGGTTTGTCACCTTCTAATGCTCCATTTAAAAGCATTATTACAAACCAGCATGATTTGTTTACAGTGGAACCTACCACTGTGGTAGCCATCTACCAGATGCTGGAGTAGGGCAGTCCTGGCCAAGTTTCTGCTTGCCTGGTTTGCACACACAGGCAGGTCTCTTAGCTTCCCAGGAACTACATAAGGGACTATGGCAAGAAGAATTTGGCCAGGTTGTTAATCAGAGAAAAAAACAAAGGCTTTTCAGCCTTCTATGCCCCCTGAGAAAGGTAGCTCGGTTCAGCAACCTGTCACAAAAGTGAACCAGTGGAAGCACGCAGGTGAAGAAGAGGATGCTGGTCATGGTGTCTGCTGGTTCCCAGAAAGGGACCCAGGTGCCTGGGGTGGCTGTGGGTTTTGATCTGCCACGCTGCTGCCATGTCCTGACCTTTCATCCCTCAGCTGGCAACTCCTGCCTTGCCTATGACGCCTGAGACTAACTTAAACTGGGAAAGAACTAGTAAAAAGAGCTGATTTAGGGTTTCACACCTCCTCATGGACCCTGCTATACTCCTCCCCATGTCTCAACTCCACCTATATGAGCAACCCCTTTCACTCAGAGTTTTTCCATGTGTAGATTACTGCAGTGGCCCTGCCATTCCCTGTGGGGTTTTAGACCATCTTTTATTTGTTAATTCTACCTTGACTTGTTAATTTCTTATTGTTTTTATCTAAATGCCACTTCAAGCCTACTTTGCCTAATCACACCTTTCTTGTTCACTCCCAACCTTTTCAACAAGGATTTGGGGAAAGGGGAGATTCAGCTTGGCTCTAAGAAAGGACACAAAATTTCTCAGTCACAGTGAAATATCATCTTCTACCTCTGTATTTTCTGTACAATATGATATTTATTTGCAAAGGATGTTTCTTATATATCTCAATCTGAAGATTCAAATATCATTGTGTTTTCCTTGCCAAATCCTACATCTCCTCAATTTCCAGTGATCTCAAATGTAAATACTAATAGCTACAAAAAATAAAAATAGAGAAAGTCAGTACCTTTAGGTCTGCTATAGCTTTCAGCAGCAGGGCAGAAATGGATCTTTTTGTAATGATTTTTTTTCTTCCTCAGTGCTGACTTGGGCATTAAAACCTTTTACCTTACAAGAGGGACAATACAACCACTCCTGGACATCTACCACACTGTTGCAGAGAGATAACCAAAGATTTCAAATATGAGTGGACTCAAAGACCATGGTAGCTAGTGGAAACCTATCACCTGCCATTGAAACTCAAACCCTTAATTATTTCCTTCCAAGCTAAGACAAAAAGAACAAATTCCACAATCTGTACAGCAGGTCATAGATCCTTAGGTGAATGGCAGGATCTTGAAAAGGGTTCTCACAATCTCTGTGGCACCCAGCTGCTGATGCTCATATCAGCCCACCTTCTCAACCCAACAATGTAATTTTCCCTCAGCCACCATGCCTCTGAAGATGGACCTTAATTCCTAATGGAGCTCTCATGAAAATATACAAAGCGGAATCACTGCTGCCCTTTCAAAGCTTCACAAAAATCAAATGCATTTTGTGGCCACAAGGTCTGTCAAACGCCTGGCAGGGGTTAGACCCTTATGTGTTATGATTAGAGATATCAGAGTTTTCCTAGAGAAAAGCTTCATCAAGAGCGAGACATGAACCAAAGGCCCAGATAGTGTATACTCAGTGAGCATTGGGAGACTGAAGCCATGGTTCACAGGGACTCTGCCTGGACCCTTGGCACATCTCCAGGGACTCCTGCACTCATAAGATCCAAGGTACGTTTCTAGTGCTTTCAGGATGTGCTGTTTGGAACTAGTCATCCGTGGAGCTGAACCAAAGGTATTGAAGATCTTAATCTAACTGAGCTAAAGCTCTGCAGCAGAGAGCTTGGAACTTTCTGAAATCTTAATTTTAATGAGGCCTCTTTGAGTGGCCATGTGCTTTGCCATGGGAGCAGGGCTGGATTTTGGGAGTCCTCTCCAGAGCAGTGGACCTGTTGGCAGAGCCAGCTGGTCTGAGGCTCAGCACACTCTCAGTCCCACCATGAAGCCTTCTGCAGAAGTGTGCTGTAACAGGACAGGACTGAGAGCACAACCACCAGCCACAGAAACAGACCTGTTTTTCAGCAGCAAGGATCATGAGATGCAAGTCCAGGTTTGCTAGTACCCAATTTTAATCATTCTGCAATAATTTTTTTCAATTGGTTCACAACTTCAAAACTTTTGTTCCTGTTTGACTCATAAATATGGCATAAATTTTAGGGGGGGGGGGGCGTTGTTTGGTTTTTGGTTGGTTGGTTGGTTTTTTTAAGGAGCTTTTTGCAAACTAGGAATCCTGCGTTTTCAGCTGTGGCAGACTAATCCAACCACTGATGGCTACAATATTACCTTGTTTTTCTGCACTCATTTTGTTGTCTCTAGCTGGTACTTCTCATTGTACTGTTCAATTTGTAACAGGACTACCCTTCAACTTATTTGTGTACAGGGCTAGTCACAATAGGGCCCTGTTTCATAATTGTGTTGAGGTAATGCCCAAGGCTCTCAGCAAGAAATAATAATAAACGACATGACACAACTGTGCCGAATCACACCTTTTTTTAAAGCCCAGCTCTTTTTGAGGAACACAAGAGCATAGATAAAAACAGCCACAGGTGGCAAAGAGCCCCTTCTGAAAACAGCTCCTGGTAACTCATTCAAGTCAGTGGTCATAAAGAACAATAGCACAGCTGTTAGATAAATGGGATGCTTACAACTGCACACAGAAAACCTAAAAATTTCAGCAACAAACACATTAGCCTTTAGCACATGAATGGTACAGGACCTGCTGTTTCAGTGATGCTCTGCTGGGTCACATAAAACCTGTAGAGAAAGTGCAGAGAGGTCTGGCATCCATCCATACCTCCATCTGTCTGAGGGCAGCTGGGAAACTGCCCCAATCAGTCCTCAGACTCAGAGATGCTCTAACACTGCAGCCAGTGCCAGTATATGAGAAATGTTACATGACCAACATGTTCACAAGCCTCAGTTTGCGATGAATGCCTTATATCATCTCTCATTAACAATTAAAATAAAAGCTCTATTTTTTACAGCTGTTTCAATCAGCCCTGCTCCAAGGATATATGTTCCCATCAGCCTATGACCTTACCCAGCACAATCCTTTTTACCAGGAATTTGAAAACTGTTTTCTACCACATTCCAGTGCCATCAATAACCCACAGCTCTATGCAAGACAGTGGAGAGCATATTCTGAATAATACAAGGTGTATACTAAAATCATATCAGTAGGGACACATCAGAACATAAAGCAAAGAGATCATGAGCCTGGAACTACTGTTTTTTTCCTAGAGTTTTGTTTTGGGTGAGGTTTTTGTTTTCCTGCACTAGGTAGTCCTCCTAACTTTCTATGACTTAAAAAAACCCAAAACAATCTAGGAATGCAAGAATTAGATTAAGTCCTTTCACTTAGTTAATTTCCATGATCTAATATTCCCCTTATGTTCCAACACAGCTCTGTTCTTTGCTGATGACGTCAGGGCTGAGGAGGACTCTTAGAAGGCGGTTTCGATTTGAGGGCAAGGCAGACGAGAGACCACTTAGTTCCCCAGACAAAGTGTATTCAGTTTAGTGTGCCTGTAGGCGAGCCAGAAACTGTAACGAGAAGACTTAGGAAGCCAAGTCCCCTTGGATATAGATGATCGATAATGTTCTCGACAAAGTTGAAAACGGTTCAGAACATGATGTCCCACCAACTTGTACTGTAATGTTTTAGTGTAGTCACTGTGGATCTAATTTCTGGCAATATCTTGAAACAGCAATCAATACTTGCCCTGGGTACACTTTCCCTGCCATTTATTCTCTTATCCATCCGGTGGCAACAGCAATCATTTAAGATCAACTAAGCACTGATAAGTTGCTAATGATGAGTATCTGCTGTATGGCAAACAAGGATCAACACCCTTCCATGTTGGATACTACAAAAGAAAAGATACCCAAATACCCCTCGCTATAGCATCTGAGTAAATTTTGCATAAAATGAGTAGCAACAGGAAAATCACCAGTGAAATTCCTCCCCTCTCATCCTGCAAATAAAAATGTTACCACAAAGACGGTAGACACTGAAAAGAAATGGACTATCTACCAAAGGGGCTGAGCTCATACGGAGGAAAGCAGAGAGGCAAATATTTTAACAATATGAGGATTAGAGTTTTGTGTCATCAAGGTGAAAAAAGGTTGATTTTGTGGGACTGACCCCTGGTATATGCTCCTGTTGTTTTTGTGTTGGTCTGTATTTGATGTTTGCCAAAAATTTCACAGTGTGAGATGTAAGATTTTTTTTTATGTCCATATATTACGAAGGAAGTAATGCAAACCAATCCATCAATCCAGTGGTTGATGTTTAACCTCCTTTCTCCCTTAGACTTGCTTATGTCTGCTTCTCCTGCACTTCCGAGAAACCGTGAACTGCCTTATCCCCAGGAAATACAACAAACCTTAAACTGCAGAAGCAAAAAGCCTTATTGAGCATTTGGGAAATGCTCTGAACAACACTGCCCATCTCCTGCGGCAAAACATTGCAGCAGAGACAGACGCAGTACTGGTGGAAATGACTGGCAGAGGGATCTTGCAAAATACATCTGACTGTAGAACCCAATATGACTGTTTCTCAGACTGGGGGAGCTGAACACAGGAACACACTGAAAAAAGCACTGCAATGTACTGGATGTGCTGGCATTGCTGAATACTGAGTAGTTGCAGGAACGGGGCGTATGCAGCAAGAGGAAAACAAACATATCATCTGAAATAATGAAGCTAAGTGAAATACATGTTCACTGCTTTCAAGTAACTGCTAGGCATTAGTAAAAAGTAATGCCATCTTTGTGCCCAAACCCAGTCCAAGTCTGTTTTTCAGATCCTTCTTCACTGAGACCTTAAAAGAACTTCAAAATAAAAACATCTGTATGGTGGAAGGTGGAAGATGTTGGACTGAGCAGAGCAGCTTTGCCCAGAAACTGAGGACAAGGAAAGGACTCAGACGAACTATCACCAGTGAAATTAGAATTAGCCGGGACACAGCAAAAATGCTCAGCCAGCGGCTGGATTTGTATACCTTTTTAAGAGGGTAACTTATTACATTATGATTCATCTAGGTAGCAAACTTGTAAACAAACTCTAGACCTTGCCTACACTTGATTTCTTAGCCCCATGTTTCCCATCTCAGTGGCTTGGCTCCACCAGCGGGAGAAGCACTGGCAGAGCTAACAGGGATAAGGCCCCCAGGATTGTGACAACCTTCACCAAGTGACCGCTTCCACCCACCAGGAAAAGGACAAGGCAGCCTGCGACCCCGTTTAGCACTCGCAGCCTGCGAGCCGGGTGGTGCTGCACAGGCTGCCGCAGGCATATCCTGGAGGAACTCTGAGAAACATGCCTCGCACCCTGCCTTCTCCCTGGCTCTAACACAAAGCAGGAAAGGGAGGATCCAGCCACATGACAGTGTTTCAGGTCGCCTCCCATGCCACCCCCACCCTAGGGAGCAGCAGCTCGGGGGCAGCAGGGAGCCAAAGGCATTTCTCACTTCCCTGGGGAAGGAGTGAAAAGAGAAAGGTGTGGGGCTCGCCCTTCCTTCCCCTTGCACTCCCACAGGCACCCTGCCAGAGGGAATGGTCTGCAAAGCCCATGCACAAGCTCCTTGCACCCTCTTAGTCTCCAAAGCAGAGTCGTGTCAGACTTGCCCACGAAAAAGGATGGGCAAAACTCTCTTTCCCGGGCTCCTCTGGGACATGTGCAGCCCCGGCCCCCAGCAGAAGACAAAGCTGAACTGTGAAAACTGAAAACAGAGACATTGCTCTTTGCAGCAGCACAGTCTGAGCCACGTGAATTTTGTCTGTGTGATTTCCTCCAGCTTATCATCTGATCTCTAGCCCACAGTCAAACTGAACCTTAAGGGTTACAGGTGAGGGAACGAAAAGTGCTTTTGTTCTCCCCTTGCATCCCTCCTTCTTCCCACCGCCCAGCCTCCTCCCTCACCTGAATCAATCCAAAGTTACAGAAGTAGAATCACAAATTAAAGAGCGAAAAATAGGGAATATGGAAAAAGCCTGTCATAAAATGAGGTTACTCATACCATCATGAGGAAGCAGGGTGATTATACACACTTTACACAGAACATAGAAACAATAGGATTACTCACACAATCTCAAACTCTAATGAGGCGCATCAGTTACACTCCCACAGCAACCTGGAGAAAGGAGGAGGGTAAAATCTGCTGGTTTAGCCTAATAAGGACTTTATGAGAGAGTTGCAGTTAAAATGTCGTACTTACAGTATGCCACAAGCCTGCTAGGGACCATAGTCCAGGGTTTCTGCATGTGCTTACCAGCCCGATGGAGAGGGGAAGGGAGCATAGACATGGCTATTCCATAACCATCTCGAACTCCAGTGTCATCCTTCACATAATTGATTGAGGACAAGAAGGTAGGTACAAAATCAAGAGGAAGCTCACTGGTAGTTATATTGAAACTTTGAAGAATACACCTTATAATTTATTTTAAATAATTGGTGACACACTAAAAAGCCATTCACATAAGGAAAGAGGAACAGGACAGATCTTCTTCAATGAGACCTCTTGAAAGAGCAAGCGCTGGATTGTCTTGACTTGTTTATGACTATGAAGGCAGTATCTGTACCTTATAGCCTTCTATGAGGATATTACTAGGTGGATAGATGATGGTAGAGCGGTAGATGTGGTTTATCTTGATTTCAGTAAAGCATTTGACACCGTCTCCCACAGCATCCTTGTAGCTAAGCTGATCAAGTATGGGTTTGGTGATCAAGCAGTGAGGTGGATCAAGAACTGGTTGAAAGGAAGAAGTCAGAGAGTCGTAGTCAATGGGGCAGAATCTAGTTGGAGGCCTGTGACTAGTGGAGTCCCTCAGGGGTCGGTACTGGGACCGGTGTTGTTCAACATCTTCATCAACGACCTGGATGAGGGTACAGAGTGTACCCTCAGCAAGTTTGCTGATGACACCAAGCTGGGAGGAGTGGCCGACACCCCAGAAGACTGTGCTGCCATTCAGAGGGACCTGGACAGGCTGGAGAGTTGGGCGGGGCGAAACCTGATGAGGTTCAACAAGGGCAAGTGTAGAGTTTTGCATTTGGGGAAGAAAAACAC
>VXBO01012834.1:35775-52517 GCA_013400135.1 Rhinoptilus africanus
TTCTATGATTCTATGATCTGTAAATGGTACCAATGAAAGAAAACACACCATCTGAAATGATACATATGTAAAATTTTGTAAGACCTATTTTTGTAAATAGATTATGTACAAATTGCCAGATTTCCCTCCTGGATGGATTCTTTTGTGTGAAATTTAGAAAACTACTGGAATCTCCTAGGCACAATTCATCTCATTCTATCAGGTGAACTGTCCTCCCCTTGCCCAGTAGCATGCAGGAACCCCAGGCAGCTGCACTGCAGGTGCCCACAGCAGCTTGAGATGGATCCATCACACTTTTCTCAGGAGCTGAGCTTCCTTCACAACTCCTTTTGCACACCTGTTTGAGCCTTCAGATAACCACACACTTAAGTACATGCTAAAACTCTCCTCTCCCTCTGGCAAGGAATTACATGTGTGTCTAAAAGCTTTCCAGCACAGAGATTTTTTCCCACCTGAGACCTACCCCACGGGAAAGTCCAAGGCTTCAAAATCTGTAATCCTTGATTTTGTGTGAGACTGAAATAATTTAAAATCAATGGTTCACATCAGACTTACAAAAATGCTTCACTGCAGCTTCATAGCATTTTGACATTTCTGTTCTAATTTTATTTTTAAAAGATAGATCTAAAATGTAAGCATAAAAATAAAACATAAAGTGAACATCATGCATTTTAATTGTGTTGAAATAAAACAAAATTTTTTGAGGAGACATTGGTGAAAACACTGTGTTCTGTGAAATTTATATTTGTGTTGAATCAGCACTTTCTAAGTGCTCATCCAGCTCAAGACTTCGTATGCTCTTTACATCTATTCCTTTTCAGCAGAAAAGCTTCCCCAATGCTTTTGATGGCACCATGATAACTTCTTTGTAGCACTTCTATTTAAAATTCCCTTTACTTACATTGAAAAAATAATCACGTAGCTTACTTTTTTTTTCTCCTTGCCATTAGAGCATTATCATCTTCATAAGAAAGCTGCTTTTTATCTGCTTGGAGCTCTAATCTCAATGAAAATTAGTCAGAAGACGCCTCAGTTTGCCTTTCCCCTCCCTTGAGTGCCTGAGCTCTCCAAATGCATAACTGGAACACGGACATCAACCCAAACTTTTTGCAACAACCCGTTGGTGTTTCTGGTTATTATCATGCCTGATGTTACAATACACCCTCTTTTAGGAAAAGCAGTGTTCAATTGACCAAATAAGAAAAACAAATGCCTCCCCAAGGCAGAAATTCCATGAACTGTTTGGATGTTTTCTATGAAGTTAACAAGCAATTCTGTCAGTATTTGAAAGCCTTAGACACAGTTTTTTGAATGGACTGAAGTAAAGAAGAGACAGCTTGAATAGGATTTTACAGTTTCAACATGCTTAAGGACATTCCAGGCTGAAATACTACTTGTTTTAAAACATTAGTCATAAATAAATGAAGTTTTTAAGATAGCCTTTATACTCAAATTAAAATAAATCTTAAGTTATATCAGTTATAACAGCTAGAATAACAGAACAAGAATATGATTATCTTCTAGACTTACAGGGAAGGGTGACAGGCCATGCTCTTGAAACCTTCTTTTTAATGTATTTACATTTAATGTGACCCTGCAATTAGACTGCATGTGGAAACACTAAGTGCAGCATTATGGACTTTTGGGGGCTTGTTGCAGCTGCAGAGATATAATCCACAGATGATCCAAATACAAGAAAGGAAAAAGATTCAGTTTTTTAATACGAACATCATTTACTGACTTCATGCTGACATAGTGTAGTAGGTGAACATAAGGCTACAGAGAGGAGGACTAATTCTTGTTCTTCCCAACCAAATTAAAAACATGAAACCAGCATTTTCACTGACAGGAAATTTAAAAACGGAATTAAACAAAACAACAAAAACAACAAAAAACTCCCCAACTCTTCAACTTTCAATGGTTTTGGAACAGCAAAACCACTGGCAAACTGGAATTCAGATTCCAAAACCATTGAATCCTTGAGGATGTCTCAGCACTGTCCTTAGGATCAATGAATCAGACATACCACTGTCTCACACAAGTTCCCTGTTTTTTTTCCTTGGTGTTCCCCCTAAGGGGGAGCATTCCAGGAAGGATGTTGTTCTTTACCTAGAAACATGATACAGGGGGCCTGGAAGGAAGAGACACCTGACTGGGACAGGATTCGGTTACCCAAGAGCTGATGTATTTCCCCATCACATCTGAGATGATCTATAAGTGCCCTGATGTGCATGATTGTCTAAAAGCTGAATGCTTAATACAAACAGTCAAAATGAGGCGTATAGGTGTGATTTTAAGTTGTTCTAAAACAGAGAATAACATTCCTAACTCAGGAGTTTACTGTGGAAATGCAGATCATGTTTAGACTATAATCAGAAAATAAATATGGAATAGTAATCCATGTTGCCCAACCTGTACAATGCCAAGCAGAGTTAATACTAATGAACTGAGTTATTTTGTATTCTGATTTCCCTAGCACATTTTTATTATTTCACTTCATCAATTACATTTAAAGTCTAAGGTTTTAAAATGGCAAATTCTACCAGTAGAACCAGTAGTTATGGCATGAACTTTAGTGACATAAACTCCTTCAGATGCCTGCAATGCAACCAGCTGTGATTACAGTTTTTAATAACATGAGAATTGCTGTAACCCATTGTGTGTGCAACCTGTTGTGAACAGCCCAAAGATGACCATCTCCATTTCAAGCAAAGCACAAGCCTTTCAGCCCTTCCCTACTGCCAATGTGTCCTATTTGCCTGAATTGTAGGCTGAGAAAAGAACTTCTTGGTCTGTAGACAGGTAACCGATAAGCCAGCTGAATCTTCATTTTGGAGAAGCTACTGAACATATTTCCTTAGAGATGATCAGTTTAATCAACATTCCTTTAAATTGCCAAAGTTTAAACCTCCAGACCTGAAAACTACATTATCTTCCTTGACTGCACCTAAGTAACTTAGATTTTTCAATGCTGTTCATTTTTAACAGAGAGCTAGAAAATCTAGTGCTCTCATCTGGGTTTTGGTTTTGAAAAAAATCAAAATTTAAGGTCAAGTTTTGCCCTCAACCTTATTCACATGCATTGAGGTCCATGCTTCTGCATGGATTCAGCTTCATAAATCTGAACAGAATTCAGGGGTGAAAGACTACTCACATTAAATCCAAGAAAATATTCCTGCACAACTCTTAAGCAGTGAACTCATAATAACATCCTGAATATAGAAAAAACCAACCCTGAATAATTAGAGTTTCCAATTATTGGTAACTAACTAGAAATTGGCAACACTAGCAAAATGCCATTTGGTTTTGCCTGAAAGATTGGTATATTTGGGAAAAATATTTAATTTGGATTAAGGGTAATGACAGGATTGTGTTATTTACTAACCCAACTATACAAAAGTGCAAAATGTTTTTTAAGTATTCACAGAACCCCTTGATTATTACAAATTTTTGTTCAATGGATTGTGTATCAGAAGATTCAAAGCTAAAAATGCTTTGCTTATAATTTTCCTGTTTAATCAATCAAGGCAATCCAAATGAAGAAGCTTAATCCTATGCAACCTGTATGATCAATTACATAACTTGAGCTGGCCTAGGTATGCAAACAAATGAAGAACAGAAAGGAAAAGCTAGTAATTTGAACCAAAAGTAGTTGATCATTGAATACTTAACCCTGATACCGGCAATACCAAGAGACTCTTCTGGTCTCTTTGTAATAGATCTTAAATTCTATGCTTTGATTGGTGATGGGTTTGTGTCTCATGATTTGGAGTATTCTCAAGGTGAGCATGTTTGGCTTCAGAATTTTATGATATGAAAACAAGAAACATTTGCAAAATCTGCAATCTGATCCAACCTTGAGCTCAGATCACGTCTTCCAGAGGCCGTATGTGTTCAAATCTACAGATCAAGTTTTCAGCTGTGATTTATATGCAATTAGAAAAGAAGTAAGTGAAAAAATGTTCTGTAAACTAGCTGTTTTCCAACTCAGATTGCAGGCTTTTAAGGGCAAATCCATCAATAGGGCAAATCTTTTGAAAAACATTTTCAAAGGAGAAAAAAGAGAGTGTTGCTGTGTCATGGGCAGGATGTTGAACAAAGATGTTTTAGTGGTGATAGTGGTATACATCTCTCACCATATCTATTTAGTAGTTATGCTTAGGTAGCAATAAAAAAGAAGGATGTATGATTATTGATTATGGGACGAAGCCCAGACTGGTGTCTGAACGGTTAGCAATCTGAACTATGTAGACTGCTGGACGCTCATCTGTGGTGTAGAGCACAAGCTAAGAGTTTAATGGAAGGAGTTATTATAAATAACATCTCTTCTGTTTTATCTCAGGATGAATAAGTGCAGCCACCACAGTAAACCAGTATTATATCCCAACTGAAAACGCTGCTAAGATTATGCCTAGGTAAATATTGTGAGTTACCTGAGGTACCTTTTAAAGAATTCTTAGTTCATGCAGTTCCAGCTTATTTGGCATTTATAATAAAATTTGACACACAAAAAGAAGATGTTATAATTCATTCTCTTATCTCATTTTAATAGAAAATAATTGCCATTGAATCTGCATTCCTTTCTTTCCAAATTCTCTCTCTATCACTTTCCAGTGCATCAGGAAGATTTTACTTTTGCTCCCTTCAGATTCAAAGATACTTGGGACACACTTTAGAGAAGTAACTTGCTTAGTTTTGTTATAGCATCTACTACACACAGCAGTTCCCAGGCACTTAATCAAGATGTGTATGTATCACTATCAAAGGATTGCTTAGGTCTATGAGCAAATTCTAACTGAGGCATCTCTACACTTCCACGGTTCCACTGACACCTTGAGAGAGACATGAAGGAAAAATAGATACTTCTCCAGGTATGCAGAAACCTAACTGTACCTCTTAAATAATATCTGTGATTTTTTAACACTATTTAAACTCTATATTGGTCAAAGTGTAGCCTATATAAAATTATTATGAATTTAAGGAAAAAGCATCATCATTTCTGCACCCTAAAATTTCTGGGAAAACCTCTCTTCATGTCTCCCTTTTTTACCCAAGCATTGAGTATACAGAGGAGTTTTCAAAGGCTCAACAAAGGACATGTTTATTAATAATACAGACTTCTTAGGCTTATGGAGAAAGTTATAGGCATTTAGTTAACTACAGCATCATGAATAAGCACTCAGAAGATGAAAGCGTTGCTGCAGTCTTCATATAACAGTGCTGCCAGCTTAAGACTGGATATTCATCCAAGCCTTTTTACCTGCCAAGGGCCAAAATCATGTCTAAAGACGCACTTCAATCTCATCCAACAGCAACACACAAATAAATAATGTGTCTCAGAGTAATATAAATTGAAGCTGAATACCATAACCGGCTGCATGTTCCTTCCCCCATTCACGCTTTAATTGTGCAATCAATAGTAAAATGTATAAATCAATAATTTTGACATTGTGAGCTCAAAGCCAACACCAGCGGAGGAAGTTCTGCAGGCTCTGCAGTGCCAGAGCTGCATTTTCATAATAGTTGTGTCTTGCCTTGAGTCCATCAATCTGTAGATCAGAACATCTGAAGAGAAAATCCACAGAAACTATATCCCTTTCCTCCTCCTTTGGATTCAATCTCTTTTTCTGTCTCAACTGTAATTCCTTTACAGGGGATGGGCATGCTCAAGGGAAAAAACTCCAAACCACACAAAGGTACTTCGATCTAGAAATTGTTCAAACAGAGCAGGGATCTCAGAGCCTTCCCAGCACAGTGCTCTTGCCTTTCCCTATGCTAAAACTGTCTCCAAACATGAAACACTGAAATGGCTTGTAAATTAATGCCGTTGCAAGGGAGAGAAACTGAGTCTGAATAAACTGAGCTGGGTGAGGATGGGGCGAAGCGAAAGGCCGAGAGGTCAGACCCTGCCCAAGCAGCATCCCCTGGCTGGGCTGTAGATCCATCCCATGCTCTGTGGTCCATGGGAGGGGAGAGGCTGCAGCCCCCACGCAGCCGTCGCACCAGCCCAGGTCGGAACGAGCAGCTCTTTTGTCGAGCACGACATGAGTCAGATTGCTGCTGAAGGAAATCATTTTGTTTACTGCAATGGGATGGGAATTGCCAGAGCAATTAAAATAATTTCTTGTTTCATAATACAAGCCATACCAAGAATGGCTGTTAGCTGTATTTCAGTCTCAGGTAGTTAAAAACAAACAAACAAACAATCAATCAGAAAAAGCAGGTTCTAATTTCACAGAGGATTGTTAGTAAAAAGCAATCTTTATTTAATGTCCTCAAATCTTAGATGCTGCTCTGCCTGGCAGGCACCCAGTCCACATTCCTGTTACTGAGGAGCGCTCCCTTCCCGGATAGCTGGAGGCAGTGGGCGGACCAGGCTGTCTCCAGGGGTTGCTGTGCTGTGCTCCCTACCTGAGGTTCTACCAGTTGCTGAAGGCTGTGAAGCCACGGGGTGTGCACGTATAGGTGGAGGATGAGAGGAGAGGGGAAACATGAACCTGTCACCTACTTCTTACCAAGGCAGTTGTTGGCAGGGTGGTCTCAGACCTCTGGTGGGACACATGGAGACATGCTGCAGGTCCTCAAGGTCAGCCTAGCTCCAGTAAGGTGCACCAATTTCATGGTTTGTCCACGGATTTCACCAGTAAACACAAGATTCATAATAATGATGTCCCAGATGAGGCCTGATTGGCTCAAAAAGGGGAGATTTTGGGTTTTTTGTTTCAGTTTTTTGAATTTTCTGTGTATTTGCATGGCAGAGCCAAAGTCCAAATACGTTCCACCAGCTGACAGAACCTGTCAAGTCCAGAAATAATACCGAGATACTGATATGATCCATCATAGATAATATTTCTGAAGACCCAAATGTTTACAGGGAACTTTCCAAGCAATTCATCAGGAAGGAATAATAAACTTGCTCTTTCTAGCACGCACACACAAATGTACAGTTCCATGGAGGAATTCTGAAGAGCCATATTAAATAATGTATGAGCTGCTCACGGACATTTTGCAGCAGGAAAAAGTGAAATCCACAGTGTTACATATTTCACTGTGAGTTGCTTGGTCAGTCCCATTGTTTGCTAGCTGTTTAGAGAAGTAAAGCCATCTCCCCAAGGACCCTCCAATGCGCCTGGGGTTAATAAGGAGAAATATGATATCGTTTGGGAGGGAGGAGGCATAGCATGAAGATACATTCATCCTTACAGATTATTGAACTGAACAGATCTTTTTCACCTGCAATTCTAAGTAAACATACAGGTAGCTTTTGTTGTGGTTTTTTTAAAGTAACTGACAATGGTTAACAGAAGTTCTGATAATTAACATTTATCAGTTGCAGGGGATTGTGATGGATTCTCTGTCACTGGAAATACTTAAATCACAATTGAGTACTTTTTTTTTCCAAAAGACTCTTAGCAATTCAAATAAGAATCAAATCAAGGAAGTCTTGAGACCTGTGCTACTACAGGAAACCTAAACAGATGATCACAATGGCCTTTTGCTATGATTATTTGTATCATCAAGGCTTCATGGAGCAAGACTACTCTACCTTGGGCACAATGTCAGAAGCAAAAGTTGGTCTGTGTCTGAAGGGTTTTTCAGTGTAAGACTGAGATAAGAAACAACACAGAGGTACAGGAAAATGGGGCAAACTGAACTACACAATAATACCAAGGCATAATTCTGAATCTCTAAATACATTTAAGACAGCATGATCCTCTGAAGGCTCAGCAAGTTTCAAATACTCTATGAGTACAATATATCAATATAAATTTCCTAATGTATTCTTCCTGGGGGAAAAAAAAAACAAACCCAAAGGAGTTAACTGAGACAATGCAAAGTTATTAAATAGTAACTTCCCAATTAATACATACAGGAAGGTACATCTGGTAAATCCTATGAAGGCTTTCTTTCAGTTTAGACTGTCTGTATCAACCAAACTTTTCAGACACCAGCAGAAGAAAAAGAACTGCAGTTTTCTTTCAAACCAATGCAGCCTGACACCAGAACTATGTTAGATCTCACACCCTAGGTAGGGCCAAGTCTGGACAACACTTGCAGCAAATATCTATCACCTTCAGAAAATAGTGTATGGCACTGGCTAGGGCAGGGAGAGGCCCCTGAGAGATATATTTCTGGAGACCTTGGTCTTCTTAAGGAATCCATATCATTCTTCGTCTCTTTCTGAGAAGACTTTAGCCATGGTGGAAGATTGCTAATAACTACCATACCTGCATTTCTTATGCCCCGTTAGGTTAATTATAACAAATCCCACAAATACAATGTTCCTATGAATCTGCAGAATATAGTTTATATCTATCCTAAAGAAGATGAAATTAAATTAGATGTTAGCTTATGTTCTCAGATGTAAATTATGTATCAGGTTTTCAATTTAACTATGAAAATATTAGATATAACTGAATTAAAAAAAATAAAATAGTTAAAATGAAACATATCCTCCAGTATTATTTTTTATTTATAAATCATTATGCAACTATGAATCCCTGAAACTAGTTTTAATTGATTAATATTGCATAAGATCTGTATTAAAACTCTTTTTTGGAGATGATCTGCATTTTAAAATGGACTATAACTCTATAATGCAGGCTTATTTATAATAAATATTTAAGCAGACATATATCTTTAGAAATTAAATATCATTAATGGCAATGGAAAGGACACAGTTTGTGAAATGTATTTGGAAATCTCTTTTCCATATGGTAAAAACATCAGAAGAAAGATGGCAATGATACCCAGCCTAGAACATTGCAGCCTGAATCCCAGCGCTTTAGAAAGAAGATTAACAGCATTACTGTCTTTACCTAGGTTTTTTAGAGACCAGCAGGAGTGGTGTTGTACCTGTTACCTGCAACTGCAGCAACTGCAGGAATTAAGCAGAGTTTCCCCAGCATCCAGCTCCCCACCTGTTAAAAGACAACTGGAGGTGTTTGCTGCTGCACCTTCGAGTCTGGCACGTGCATCTCCAACACGCAAGAGCCTAGATTTCCTCAGCTCTGAGCACAGTCTGAGGTTCACATATTTGACAGTGCAGATGTGTTAAGGGAGAAGTTAACTTGTTAAAAGACACATCCATAGCTTGTGTCCCAGGTTCAGAATGCACTTGGGGATCATTTAATTCATCTCTTTGTTTCCCATTGCAGATCTGACTGTGTTTCTAAGTGCTGTTGGAGCCCTATGCCCTTTTGTAGCTCTCAGAGTACAAATTTGTTTCATAATAAAAAAGGCAATTAACAAATTGCAAAAGAAATATTCCATCATGGGTAATGTAACTCTACATGTACACTATAGAAAAAAGGAACAGAAATCTGATCTTAACTGTGGTCATTTAAGTTAATAATACTATTTCCACACATAGAATTAATTACTGGCTTCATATAGTTGCTGGATTGGTACTCACAACCCAAGGAAAGATTTAAATTGGAAGGAGTGGTGAGAAGAAAGAATAATATAGAGAAAAAGAAACACTCTGTATTCCTTCCTCAAAAATTTTGTTGCTTTCCTTCATTTCTTCTTCCTTTTTTCTTTCCCTTCTTCTGTACTTAGGTTTTCCTTCCTAGAGTCACCAATCTAATCCACTTTTTTAGTAACTCCTATCTTTAAAGTATGAAATTTTCTTTTTACTTACACCCACCAAATGCAACAAGAGGAAAAAAAAAGGCTTCTTTTGCCTCAAAGAGCAGCACTGCTGTGAAAAAATTACAGTGTAAAAATGAAATCCTCTCACTGAACACAACTGCTCCTTTTTGCGTCAAAGGAAGTTTAAATTTTTTTTTTTTTTTTTAGAGCAGCATACTGCTTCACTTGGTATTTGCTGGGGTGAGCTAGCGCGGCTGAAGGAGTGAGCTCAGACCTGTGCTCCATCTTGTGACTGATTAGCAGGGCCACCCGCACGGCTTCATGGGGTGACGTTCGCCGCCAGCCCAATGGAGGCTATTGACAGTGCTGCCATCACATGGGGTAGCTGAGGGCGTAGCACCACCCAGAGAAGATGCTGAAGTGGGCATGGCTCCTGCTGGCAGGGGACAAGGAGGGATCCAGGGGAGGAGGGGGGATGAGCAACCTCCGAGTCACATCGCATGACACAAGACAGCATGATCTCACCAAGCATGTGATTCCCTTCCTCTGTGGGAAGAGGGAGGTAGGCCATGGACCTTGACACCAGTCTTCAAGCCCTGCTCTGATTTAATCTGTGTTTAATGCTTGCGATGACGGACAGAATGCAAAAATCTCAACTTCCCTTGGAGACTATGATAAATGTGAGAGGTCTGGCAGCCAGTCACAAGGCATTTTAACTGGTAAACCAAGGCTCTTTATATAGAAACCATTAAAGTCATAAACATGAAACTCCATGGTACTGTTTTTACAGTTACCTTTCAGAGGGAGCAACAATCTACAGTTAAAGCTTTCTGTAAGGGGGCATTTTATGACTCCTGGACTTCAGTCTGTTTAGTTTATCCCCACAAAGGTAAAAAGTGATCTGAACATGGTCTGTAAATACCACTGATAGCAGAGGGCTTTTTTAAACTAATGGAAAAGAGTAAAGCAAGATCCAACATTTGGCAACTACGCTAACTACATTCAGGAGCAAAGGCATGCATTCCT
Source organism: Rhinoptilus africanus (assembly GCA_013400135.1). Lineage (NCBI taxonomy): Eukaryota > Metazoa > Chordata > Aves > Charadriiformes > Glareolidae > Rhinoptilus > Rhinoptilus africanus. The sequence goes on from VXBO01012834.1 coordinate 46,396, forward strand.
GACAGTCAGGATCTCCAACCAAATTACTTGCTCAAGGGTACGCCAAATTCTTTCTCAGGTGAAGCCTTGAAATTGAACCTGTGTACCCTACTAACAGAAGTTAGAGGCTCAATGTAGAAACTAGTTGATAAAAATCTATGGCTTATGGCTTTTGTCAGGTGAGATGATCAAAACCAGTCCTTTCTGGCATTAAAACTATATGCCGAGCATTCAATTCCAGTGGGATAAAGGGAGGAGTATTTAATTTGGAAATTCTTCAATGAATTGTCTCTCTTTTACTCTCTCTTTCTCAAAACATGCCCATTCAGGAAGAAACGTGATATGGCCACAGTGTTCATACAAAGCCTTAGCATTCATTAAGTGCAAATTCCTATTCTTCTGTTCTCCAGAAGAGTTAGATGCTGTTAAGGCTCCACACTTCTACCAGAACATTCAAGTCAGAGAGGAAAAAAAAAAAAAAATTAGAAAGACTAATCAGACAAGATTTGTGAAAACATCTGATATTGGGTAAAAATATCTCAGGTCAATAGCGAAGCATTCATTTTACCTGTCCTCTCACAAGTAAACTCGCTGACTTTTGAGGTCATGTGCAAATACCTGTGGTGTGAACCTCAGACTCTCATAAACGAGTTCCACAATTTGTCTAGAAATGTCATTCCTGAGATATTTCAAACTTCTGAGAGCACTCTGAAAAGTCCTGGAATTAAAACTACTTTCCTAGCATGCCATTGGAAATAGCTATATTTTCTTAATGTCAGAGATGCGGTGCAGAATATGGTTTAATTTTTCTCCAGGTTGCTATGACTGCTTGCACCTCCATAACCAGCAACACACTACCCTTTTCAATATTTTAGGTTTGTGTACTGGATGTTTTATATAATAGTCTCCTGTGCTCTAGAAGAGTCCAACATTATCTCACATATGAGTTACATGTGTGTTGGGGTAAATGATTTATGCTAGAATTAATCATCCATAAAGATATCTAGGCTGTATTCTATAGATTACAGCAAGCAACTGATATCCTACATCATTATGACAGATTCATTCAGCAAGCAGGTATTATAAAGTGTTAGTCGGGGTAACGAGAAGCTGCTGTAAGTGTGACTGGAAATTGCCTCACATGTGAGTTGGTAACCTGGGATTGGCAATCTGGAAGGTGTGGCATATAAACTGAATCTGCCTTACCCTGCCCTTCTCCAACAGCTTTCTGCCATTTTAGGATCTGACCTCTTTGGGAATGGAAAAAAATTGCGATGACACTGCTACCAACAAGAAGACTTTGGAAGAGTGCTTGCGGTCTAGTTGCATTAGAGGCTGTAATCCTCTACCTGGCAAGGAATTACACTACAGCTATTTTCATTCTTGCAAGCTGCTCTTCCTGCAGCTATACCTGGTGCCTGGGAGGACACACATCCATATACACAAAAAGGCTTCCATCGGCTTTCTTCCAAAGAGCACTCATTCACCAAGCAGCCTATATACCTGGGTACAATGAGCCCAAGCCCACCGTTTATTCCACTTTAGACTGCAAATTATAAAAACCACAGCATTCCTAGCAGCAGCCCAGCACTAAGCCTCACATCCACTGTCCTGCAGGATGGAGTGCTAATTATTCATATGGAATAATAACTTTCATGTGAAGTAATACATTGACTCTCCTCCAAAATCTAGCTTGGAATTTAAAAGATTATGAACAGTGCCAAGAAAACTACTCCAGGGCAAAACAACTCTGAATCTTCAAGTTTAGACAAGAGCCGTACTATAAACAAACAAAAGTGTGATATTGTTTAAATTGGTCTTTGAAATTGTCAGTGGGAGATCCTTTTTTTTTTTTCATGAAACCCTCCAAACAGGTAGGGAACTTTTACCTTCATATTGCAAAGTTAACTTCCAAATATTACCCAGGCAGCATGTAATAAAACATGTTGTGATATATACTTGCTGTTGCACAGGTATTGAAACAATCACTGGAAGCTCTTTTTTGTAGTTACCACTTAAGGATGTCCTTGAGACCAAAGAGGCTTGGCCCCAGGAAACTCAGAATACCATTCTATCTTTCATTGGGTTGCCTTTGAGCAAACCATTCCTTTGGCCACCAAAGCCAAGCTCTCACTTTATGAGGACAAATAATTTTAACATAGAGTGTATTCTTCCCTCGTGCTCTCTGTCTTGATAACAGGGATTTAAGGAACAGTTTTTTCACTCTAAAATCTCAAGAAAACTCTCATTGCACAAGTCTGCCATGCAGGAAACTCCTCATGCTCACACCTGAGATTCTCAAGCACATGGCACTACAGCCACCAAAACAAACTGCAGTGTGTGTGTACATATATTTATAAAAATATTTATGTATATATATATAAGATAGAGATGTTGCTGAATTTTGTGGTTGTGTGTGGGTAAAAATCAGACGGAGAAAGGAAGGAACAAAATAAAGGAACGAAATAACTTTTCCCATAAGACTGCCCCAGTTCTTGCCTTGCCACATCACTTCAGCAGTGACAGATGCTCCACTGAGACTGCTCAAATTCCCTGTTCTAGAAGGCTTTTGTGAGGGAGCAGCAGGTTTGACGGAAAATACCAACAAATTTTATACTGGCTGCTGCATTGGAATTTTCACTTGTTTTACTGGGGAGCTTCAGTAGACATATTTTCCTACATTAAAAAAAATCATAATAGGACCTTTCAATATGAGTTCACTTTGGAAGAATAACCAAAAATGTCAGATTTTAGTAGGATATATTCTTTCTTTACCATAACCATAAAATATATTTCCAAAATGCATTCCTTCAGAAAAAGACCTGTTATTTTTGTTGTTATGTCATTTTCCTTTTTTCTGTAATTTTAGACTTGGCTGTTTACAGATGTTTTGCAAGCCAAATGAAATTTTAAAAATAGGAATTGAAATTTAAAAAATGGACCAAAGACTTTTTTTCAAAAACACTGGTTTGTAGGAAACTGTGGAGTGAAAAATTTGCAATTTCTGAATTTTCCGTGGAATTGCAATTCCGAGTTCAGAAAGCATACCTTCTTCACCTGGGATGGACAGACTTACGTTATCAGGGAACTCTGGTAAACTGAGTTGACTTTGAACTTTTGACATAGTGTCATTTTCTCTAAATGCATGTGTCTATTGATATCACAACTGGTTTCCGGTTCAGACCTTCCTGTGAACTGTTCCGTTTTGCGCTCATGTAACTGGAAGAAGTTCAGGGATACCTCAACAGTCACAATCACTACTCAGCTCCTTTGAAAATACAAGCTTTCCCATGATACTCCTGTGTATCACTGGCTCAGAATGCTTCCTCTATGGACATCTGCACATAACAAGAAAGAGAAATGATGATGCAGTCTAGAAAATATCACCTCCTTGCCACAGAAGGATTCCCCAAGATGCCAGCATCTCCAGCTTTAGCTGGTTTTCTGATGAAGTTGCAGACTTTTGTAAGTTCTAAGATGCTGAACTTGACAATTCATAGTTTGGCTACGATATTTGGTTGCTTTAAGATAACATGTGCTTTAACTGTATAACTTTGTCCTGAGATTACTCAGACATTTCTCCAGTATAAACAGTCACTTCAATAAGTATTTTTTTTCACCTCATCACTTACAAGAAGCAAAGACACTATTCTCAGGCCTCACTGGTTTCAAGTTAAGACCAAGACATGCAAACCACAAAACAACTGTCTCAATCCCACAAAGATTTATATACTTAATTGTATGAAATTGTATGGAGGCTGCCGCACTGACATCAACAAGACTGATCATGTGTCAAGCACGTGTGCATGCTTCTGTAGGACAGAGAGGCACAGGTAATTTGATTTCCAAATATGTTCAATGCATGTAACTCTCACTGACTTCAACACCTATGTCTATTAGTGTTGCTAGCCATCAGGCTACTTGTGTAGGTGCCAGTCTAAAAAATTGAAAGTCTTGACCCAAAAAGTGAAGTTAATTTTAAGTTAAATCTGGGATTTTGCATGAAAGCTACACCCCAACATACTGCTACACTGACCTGGAAAGGCAGCGTTCTGCACTGTGGAAACTAATATGCCCCCTCTACCTCTCTTTGTATACTAGAAATTAGAAACTGGTGATGGGGAATTATCTCACACCTCATCACAACTTCACATGGGAGCTGCCTCCTGCTGTGAATGAACTCAGAGTTCAGTAACAACAACTGACTGATGGGTTTTCTGAAGAAGAAAAGTAGGCATTCTCTAAGTTATTCCCTTCAGTCAGATGCACTATATCATTGAAGATGTTGTAGCTTAACACAAAGCATTTATTACTATACATCTACATTTACCAGTGATGCGATGTAGTCAAAGACTCAGTGATTTTCTTTCCTTGTCTCCCTTGGTTAAAACTACTGGGAAAGGGAGTAATTTATACCTGTATATATAATGATTCACCTTGAATGTGAATATGATCACNCTCAACAATGGGACAAAGCTTTCCAAATAAAGGGCCGTTCACATGCAGAAGCACGCGGGTCAGCTGGTGCCTGTTTCTATAAGGTGTATTACCAGGGAAGAGACAAGGTCCAATTCCAGCCACAAGCTACAGAAGAATGTCAGAAGATGACCAAAACTCATCAGATCTCACTGGCATCCAGAGCATATGGTTAAGTCTGATGTCAGACACCATACCAGGAGAAATATGTCATTATTGTAGCTCAGAAAAATATAAAAGGCAAAAGAGGAATCTACAACCTGATGATGGGAATGAAAGAGTTCCAATGTTACATTGTTCTTTCAAAAGAGTATTAATAAGTGATTTCGTTCACTGCTTTTCTTTAACCATGAGTTTTCCTAAGGGAAAATATCCTTCTGTCCATGCTTACTCAAAAATCATGTAAGTAAAAACTTCTCATCTCAAGGAAGCAGGACCTACATGTTGTATGTATGGAATCCCAGACTTGTCTGGCTTTCCTAGATACTCTGTTTGAAGTGAATACCAGTTTATAAGTTTCATTGCATGTCTTAAAAAGTATCATGAAACATTCCTATATCATTTTGACTTATTTGTAAAGTAGCTTATGGGAAAGTTTTTTAGACTGAACATATTCCCAGATATGCACGTCCAAGAATCCTCTCCTCAGTGATTGCAGGTGCAATTTTTTGCTTTATGGATGTCCAACCCTTGTCAATTTTCCACAACTATTCATGTGTATAGGTCACTCTAGAGTATATATGAACTTTCTTTACTTGTTCACCTTTTTCTGAACCCTAGAAATACTTTCTGGACCATGAAGCGTTCATAGACAAAGAGCTGAAAATTGTAGACCTAGAGGAAAGAGTTATAGTTTGGGAAACCTTCAATAAAAACGTGATAAAGCCAGACAGATTTTTTCAGGAATGAAAGTGGAGATTTTCCATATTCAAGTTTTGTGGTTTAAGAAAATTACCTCCCTTATTATTATTTACATTAGGTTAGCACCTACATTCCACCTGACATTGGCAGAGTCAAAGAGATGATGAATTTTTCTCCTTATTTAATATAGGAGTAAATACAACCACTGTCCCGAGCATTTCAACAGCTGAAAACTGGACTTACCTCACCCTTATCTATTTTCAGAATCCAATTCATTAAGAAAATTCTTCCTCTGGACAGCAACACAGATAAATGCAAAGCGACCTTTCACAGGCAAGAAAAGAATCAACACTGGACTCCTTGCTTGGCTTTGGAAGGCATGAACTGATCACTTGTAGATAACTTCGGTCTTCTCCCAGTGATGGTGGAAATGGGAAGAGAAACAGTAAGTTACATTTCAGCCCTCTGGCCCTGCTTGGTGAGACTCGTCACGAGAATATCCAAAACCTACAACTATGTATTTTTAAAGACCAGACTATGTATTTTTAAAGACCAGTGTTTCATCATGGACCATTTCGTGGGGGAAAGCAGTCTGTAACAGACAGTTACCATGTTGTATTTACACTATGAAAGAAACGCTATGTTGTATCCTTCTTCTTCTTTTCTTCTTTAATTTTCTCCTTCCTTCCTTCCTTCCTTCCTTCCTTCCTTGCTCTTCCTCTCTTCCTCTCCTTCACTCTTCTCTTCTTCCTTGTTTTGACTTTCTTCTCTTTTCCCCCTCTTTCATTTCTCTTTTCTTTTTTTTT